>PVKM010004083.1:22049-54076 GCA_004027735.1 Carollia perspicillata | reverse complement strand
GTATCAAGGCTCCTGACTTGCACAAAGTGCCATAAATATTTGATAGTCACTAACTTTTAAAGAGTTGAGAAAAACAACCTCTACAGTGCCTTCTGTGACTCCAAATGGAAAATCAGGATGGAACATTTTGCAAACATGACACCTCGTCATTGCAAGCCTGCCACCCACTCGGCTGGTTTGTATTTCTGGGGCTGGTGTTTGTCAGCCACAGCAAGATGGCTTCTGGCCTCTCTCTCTGCTTCCCTGTCAAGGCTGGGAAAGTGAAATGAAACAAATTGCTTTCGCTTGAATCTGTGACATGGATTCTTATTATCTCTGTAGTTTGTTTTTGTGAATTATGGACTCAGAGCAGCTTCAGAGTTCTTTGTTCAAGAGATGCTTTTCTGTAAGCTGGTGCAGTTAGGAAAAAAAACGTTTGTATCTTTACCTAATTGAGGTCAGATATGATCCCATCTACAGCTGTTTAAGAATGCAGAGATTAGGAGTTTGATGAATTGGGGTAATTCAAGTTTACCAGTTATGTGAGTATGACAAGATAACTCTGCCTCCCTTGAAAGGGGAATGGCAGCATTTACCACACTGGGCTCTTGTTAAATGAGGTAAAGTAAGCAAACCTACTATGTTGAACTTTGTGTCTTCAGTGGTTACAGAAATGAAGGGTGCAAAGTTAGTACTCAACAAGAGTTTTCTTATCACAGTCACTACATCATGTCCACCTTCATAATTACCATCATAATCATCATCTCCATATCCATCTATCACCACCATCATCTTCGTCAGCATTATGGTCTCCATCTTTATTATCACTATTGTCATCATAATCATCATTTCCATCTTTATCTTGTATGGATTCGGTGACAGAAATTCTTCAGTGAGACTAAATTAGGTTCAAGTTCTGATTCTGCCAGTTAACTAATTTACAAGCTCCCATAGTGGAAAATATGTTTTCATGTGTTTGGAACTTCAGTTTTCGTGTTTGAAAAGGGACCATAGGTTTGGCCAGGTGGCTCAGTTGGGAAGAGTGTTGTCCCATAAACTGAAAGGTCACGGGTTCAATCCCCAGTCAGGGCACATACCTAGGTTCAGTCCCCTGTTGAGGCATGAATGTGAAGTGATCAATTGATGTTTTTCTCTCACAGCAATGTTTCTCTCTCCTCCTTTCTGTCTCCCTTCTCCTCTCTGTAAAAAAGAAAATCAATAGGCATGCCCTCAGGTGAGGATTAACAAAAGTAAAGGGACCATAATATCTAGCTCACAGGGGTAGTTGTGAGGAATAAAGTACCTAGCACAGCACCTGGCACACAGTAGATGAGGACCCAATACCCTTTCCCATGCATCCATATGTTCTCCAGAGGGAACACGTTGCTGAACTAGGAGGGTTAATAATTTCATACTCATAATAGGACGTAAATCCTCACAGGACTTTCTAGATTATAAAACCCATTCCTGTAGATTGTCTCCCAAAATCGTCACAAGAGACTCATTGGGAAGAAGAATATGTATTGTTATTTATATTAATAAATGAGCAAACTGGGACACACTGAGGGTGAATGACTTGCCAGTTGCTCCACACTTGACTTTGATTCCATAGTCACAGCACTAATAAAAGATAAGATAATAACAAACATTGAAAATTACCCAGCATCATATTTTTAATTTTATTTCTTTTACTGCAATCCATAAAAGATTTTACATTGCAACCCAATTCACCCACGTAAGAGTCTCGTGAAACAATTATCTTACTATTTTATTCCATTCTTATTTCATTCAGTGTGGTATCATTTATTTCATTTTAAAAGTGCTGGAGTGATTACCCCCTACATGGGTTTTACTTTCCCAAGGGACCATACCTCTAATTTGAAAAACACAGAAAAATTTCCCCTAGGATCGTGTGTCAGAATGGCCTGGGGCACCTGTCCACAGAGCCTGGATCCCACCCCCAGCTATTTCAAGCCCATGGAACTGGGGTGGAATTTGGGTATCTACCTGATTATTGTAAGAGACTACACCCAAGTGATGTGATGGGTCCATTGGCTAAGGACGAATGTCCTCGTGCTTCTCCGTTGTTTCCACCTGAAATGTTTTTTTCTGTTAAGTTTGGTTTTTATTGGTTGTTTATTTGTTTCAGTATTTTCTCTATTAGTCTTCAGAACGTCCTTCACCAGGGAATTTTTCTGTCTTAGCCTGTCTTTGCTTTCTTAGGAGAAAACAAGTCCCCTATACTTTGGATGAAGGGCAGAAGTTTGGCTTTTCAGTTATCAGTAAGGACAGGAAAAAAGCTAATGTATGGCTCATGAGAATGACTTCCCAGTCCCCTCATTGGACTGAGGTCATGCAGGGAAGGGGTTATGGTCTGAGGGGCTCTGAGAATGAGCTGGCACATACCTTTAAGGAACCCCAAAGCATGCTTATTTAATCCTGCATGAGCATTGTTGGAAATGAAAATGTAAGAATGGCACAAATGAAAATGTAAGGATGGCCAGATTTTCTTTCCAACCCAGGTAACTGGAATTAAAAAACAAACAAACAAAAAAAGAACTCCCAGGAATTACTTGAACTAGTACCACCAAAAAAAAAAAAAAAAACAGCAAGAAAGCTGAATTCTTCCAGGCAGCTTCCTCTGCCCTCACCTCCTCTTCTGTTACACAATTTAATTACAAGTTTAATCACTTCAGAAACCCCATCTATCCCCTCCAGGGTAGCAACATCTCTCTCTTCATAGTTGGGCATCTTGGCAATAAGCAGTTGTCCACAGGAAGGGTGAATGGGAGTCTCGAAACCTCTCCCTTGACGGGCAAGAAAGACACGACCAAATAAGACCTGAAATTGTTTTGACATTTCACTCTGGTTGTTGTACTTTTAATAATAAAGGAAGAACGAAGTACTTGTAGCTTTAAATAAAGAGGCAGCATTTGGCATTGAAATCACTGGGGATTTTTTGTACAAGTTTTTATTTTTGCTCATTGGGAGAAAAGGAAAAACAATGAGCTGGGAAGAGACAAAAGTTCAAAAAAAGGAGAAAGCAAGACCCTATGCATTTCCTTCATAGCATTTAGTTCCACTGGGGTTTTGTGGTCACCTGTGGGTTCCTTTCTCGAGAGCCTGCTGCCTCTCTTGACTATATATTTCATAGGTGGTCTTGCATTTTGCCCACTATTTTGTTGAAGGCGATAAAATCTGTTTATACAGTGATACTATCAGCCAGATCTCTGTATGTTTACTTTGGTGTGATTTAATTTTTATTTTGATCCTCACAATTAACCTACAAAGTCACTCATTATTATTCCCATTAAACCGAAGCAAAAACCGAAGCACCATGTAATTGCAACAACTTGCCTAGGTCACATAGCCAGTTTGCAGAGGAGCTGGGCTTCTGAATATTCTAATCGATCATTAGTTGTAGTATGTTAAGACCACTTGACAATTAATCTTGAAGCTTGGTTATAAATTCATCCATAATGTTCTCAGGGTATTTTGGTAAATTTATCTCTAACCATCCCCCTGTCACTTGGAGCTCTTTCTTCATCCTTCCTGTCTTCCCGTGCTATCCTGACATCTTCTCTCTTAAAAATCTAAAACAAAATAGGATAGTAGCAAGCTCCCCCATGGATTTCATAACTTTGCATACCATATATTTAGTTTAGTAATGAAAAATTCCAGCTCCAGGCGATGCATAGGCTAGCATTTCTAATGTTTTTTAAACAGCTATTAATGGAGTCTAGTGCTGTCTGGTGTGTGTGTGTGTGTGTGTGTGTGTGTGTGTGTGTGTGTGTGTGTGTGTGTCTTCCTCCACTATATAATCATCTGCTCAGTGTGCACTCTGAAACGGAGCAGGAGCCAGAGGAGGAGCACTGTGATTGATGGGCCAGGCTATGCTGGTGGAAAGAGTCCCATCTGGGGTTGGTTTGGGGAGCAGTCAGATGTTGAGGGGGAGGTCAGCCAGGAGGCCTCAGCTCCCCCTCCTGCAACACCCCAGCCATCCACACGTTGCATAGTGCACACACCCTGGCTTGTAACGAGGCTTGCTTTGAGCAGATGCTTTGTGGTGTGGGTCTAGAACAGCTGCTAAGTTTATGGAGGAGAAAGCAAGCAGGATGGTGCGGCAGGTACTTTTTCTTCCCATTTTATTTTTCACTCGCAATTGTGATTTGAATTAAGCTGCAGTCTCTGTTGCTCTCTGCTATGTATATATATTCTGCTCCTTGATTCACGCCAGTGGGGAGGAAAGGAAAGGGTTTCAGCCAAGAGTATGTGTGTCGGCTTTCTGCTTGATGTGTGGAACTGAGCTGGTCTTAGAACTAGCAGGTTAATGGCGTAACTTTGCATTTTTCTTCTTTGTTTCAGTGCCCCAGGGGCACAATGCAACTTACTTCTCCTTTTATTCAGGCACTGGAGGTTTTCTCTGAATAGGCGCAATTTCTTGCCAGAGAAGTAAAACAGACCAGCCACTAAACTAAAGTAAAACAAACTGTCAGCAAGACTGGAGACTGTGGGCAACCAAGAATGGATAGTTTCCTCCAGCGAGTCGGAGTTAGTGGAGGGTGGGAGGGGAGGGGAGGGTGGGAGGGGAGCCACTCCCGTGTATGGAGTGGCTGCTTTTCCTTTGGCTGTGTGCACAGTGGCACAGATGCAATCAGCTGCTTTTGGGGGGCCGGACAATTCCTGTGCATGTCTTCATTAGAAGGGTTGTGTTTAGGCCAGAAGACAGTTTTCAGGGCAAAATGTAGACTGAGAACAAATAAATTCCAGAAGCAAACGGGGAGAAGATGTTCAGGAAGTTTGACTATTAAAGCCGGGGAACATACACACACGTAAACACACACAGAGAAAAATCCTTGGTTATGTTATAGTCCACCTTGGCAGCTATGAAAACAGCCACTTTCCCCCGCTCAGTGAAATTCAGGCAGATAAACCCATTTCGTGCTCTGCCACGTAAAGACTATTTCTCAGTTGCAGTGTGGCTTGCATTAGATGCTGAGCCAAAATATTTTGCCAAGTCGGATAGGCTGCCACCCTTTGTTCTGTTATTAGTTTCCCAAAACAAGTGTGTTAAACCACTCAGGGCAATGAATGGGACGAGAGAGATCTGGGAGGAAAAATCCCTCTCATTTTCTGACTCTGTCTCCTGAGCCCATCTTGGAGAGAAAATTGAGGGTGCAGGATGTTTCAGTGACCAGAGACTTTCTCCATGCATCTGTATGGCTCTCTGAATGCCTGCATGCAACAGAATTGACACACTATGCTAATAGACAGATTACGGTGTTTGTCTTAAAATAGCAATAATATCCTGGCTATTTCATGCTTCAGTAAAATATTTAAATTGAAATGGCATTTTTTTTGTTGCTTTAGTGAATCAGACTTGGTTGCATTTTAATATCCGTTTGTTCTCAGTGACTGGAGTGCAAGCTACCCATTGGGGTGTCTTGAGTAATGAGGGGGTCCCATTCATCTGGCCAGTGATGAGTTGCTCAGATTGAGGTTTGGTGTATGAGGACAAGGAAGTTTCCTCTATATTTACCCTAAATGATGTTCTTTACTTCAAGTTTCTATCCAGTTCTTCAGCAGCATTATTGGGTTTTATAATATCAGGTCTTGCCCCCACCTTTTGTTTATTCAGCAGCAACCCAAGAAAGTCCAGGCACTGAAAATTAAATGTTAGTGTTGCAAAAGCTCTTGAAGCACTTGGTCGATGATGCGGTTGCGGGGGGGAGGGGGGGGAGGTATAATCCAAATTGGAATCAGCCTCTGCATCAACTCAGAACACCCACAAGCACCTTGACTCTGTAAATACATGAATCTCTGTGATCAGTTCACTTGTTTAGGGACAGGTAGGGGTTTGACATTGGAGGAAAAGAAAGGAGGCAGCTTCTACAAATGAGGGAATGTCTAGCCAGAATGCTCTAAATAATTTTTCCCATCACTGTCACCTACATGAAGTTGGCTTCAGTTTTCAACCAGGAGCCTGTTTATGTGCCCAAGATATGCCTTGACCTAGAGAGGAAAAGATGCCTTAATGTGAATGTATTTTTCCAGAAAATACATTTCAGCTATGCTAAGAATCCAAGAACATCACTAGGGAAGAAACAAAGGCATCTCTGAAGCCATTTGAAGGTGAAAAATAATTCCATGGGAAGTACAATGATCTTAATTAAATATTAGCTGTAATTAGCCCAAAGTGCAAATGTTGGGAATATTAATTAGGGTCTCTCTAGAACTGCTGTTGGTGTTAATAAGGAACTGTGGGGGGTCCCACCAACATCTGTTTGAGAACTCCAGGAACAGGAGTGCATTCCAGGGCCTTGTTGACCTGAATGTACCTGTAGGTTCCTTGGTGACCACAGATACAGTTCCTAGAGCTCGGTACCCTGGATTTACCAGAATGCCACAAGGTTTGGTAGAGGTTGGTGCTTTGTCCTTGGCTCTGGTGGTGCCCCCAGCTGACCCTTGCTTTTCTTAGGATGGCCTCAGAGCTTCTAAAGTACAGGTGGCAAACACAAGGCCCATGGGCAAAATCCGGCCCTCCACCTTGTTTTATCTGGCCCAGCACCTTGTTTGTACCTGGAGGTAGCACCAAGCTCTCACTTAACTGTTAAGGGGTAGTTACATTCATACAGTCCTAAAATTTTATTTGGCCCTTTGAAGGTAATCACGAAGCTGATGTGACCCCCGGTGAAAATGAGTTTGACACTCCTGTTCTAAAGCAAGGCCTTGGGCTTGAGATGGCAGAAGTTATTCAGGCTAGAGCTCTAACACTCGCCAGAGTAAACACCCTAATCTGGCTAATTGAATGCTGGCATCTTTGAATTAAGTACCCCAGCACCTGACTTCCCCATAGATGGAAACAAGTCTTGAGGCCGTGGAGTACGTTTCACAGAGAGAGGTTTGTTTACTTAAAAATGGGAATGAACCTCCCTACCAGGTGATAATCCTGCCAAATGAGAGGCACCTGGACACAGGATAATACCATGAGCTTTGGTTCAGTTCCTGGCTTTCCAAAGAGCTCTCTGTGGCTTTGACCTTGCAAACTCATTTACCAGCTGTAGGCTGCAGTGTAATTAACAATAAAGTAGTGTTGGATGGAATGCGTGCTGGGCAAGGATTCTAGACCTCTGCACAATTAACACTTAGGGCTGAATAATCCTTGGTGGTGGGGCTGTCCTGTGCATTGTAGGGTGTTAGCAACATCCCTGGTCTCCACACTCTAGACATCAGTAGCAACCCTCCTCCCAAGCTATGACAACCAAAAACCTCTCCAGTCATTGCTACTGTCCCCTGAGGAACAGTGACCTCTGTTTAAGAACTGATGCAAAGCACCCAACACAGTGCCCGGTGTCCGCTAAGCCTGAAGGGAGGCACCTCTCAGTTTGTTTTCTGACCACACAGGTGAAGTGAAGGGCATGCCTTTCAGATGGAGCACAGAAGCCTGAGGCCATCATGGATCTTCCCTGTCCTGAGCCTATCGGTGTTGAGTTTCAAGCCTGCATGTGTGCATGTATGTTTACAATTTAGAGAGACTGTGATGGAGAGAAAATTCTGAAAAAAGATCCCTATTCATCCCTTTGCACCATCCTCAACATGGATGATCATCAAGTCTAGGTGAGCCACCCTCTGTGGTTCAAAGAGAATGTACCCCTTTCTCTCCCTGCTTTATTGCCAGCTTTATTTTCTGCCCTATTTCTATAAGCATGTCTCTGGAATTGGCATCAGCATATTTCATAATACTCTGCCACAGAGAGTATAAAACATTTTTTGCAAAAGGTCAGAGAGTTAAATAGTTTAGGCTTTGGGGGCCATAGCATGTCTGTCCAAACTATTCCCCACTACTATCATAGCACAGTGAATGTGGCTGTGTCCCAATAAAACTTTATTTACAAAAACAAGTAATGGGCCAGATTTCTCCCATGGGTCATTTGCTAACTCCTCACCTTCTATTTCCCCAACTATCTCCTGTTGCCAAAGTAAGCTTTACAGAGCCCATAGATCATTAGTCAAGCATGCATTCACTTGGCAAACTTTTGTAAATGCCTACTTTGCAGCTAGCATGCTTCTGTGGACTGGAGGTGGAGTGGAGAATGTGAAGTCTTCTGCACTCTGGATGCTCACAGACAAATAAGCAGGCAGTGGCAACACTTGGAATTATGTGTGATGTGGCCACAGGCTGCAGTGAGGTGTAGAAAGAAGGCAACTGGTTCGGTTTACGTGTCAATGAAAGCTTGCTAGAAGAGAGAGCTCTCGATCTGGGATGTGTAAGACAAATAGAGACTAGCCAAGCAAGGGAGTAGAGGAGGACTTTCCAAGCAGAGGGGGCAATGAATGGGAAGACCTGATGGTGTCACGAGGATGGAGTGACCATAGGTTTCCTGAGGGCAGGCCCTTCTTTCTCCCAAACTGAGAGAGGTCAGATCCCTTGTAGTTTTGTTAGAGCTTGTGGGACTGAACCACTGTTTCTAAGATTGCTCTGCAGTGAGGAAAGGCCAGGTGATCAGTATTCCCTTGAAAGTGTTTGTTACTGAAGGTAGAGGGGAGAAACCTTTGTCTTTAGGGACAATCTCGCTTTACCATAGCTCCTGCAACCATGTTATGCTCCCCAATGAGACCACGCCTGGAGTTCTCATAGGTCTTTCTTTCAACTCAGAGATGAGCCTGGTGGAAGGGAAGGCAGGTTGACACAGACTTTGGGGCAGAACTAGAATCTGTCACAATGAATTTCTCTTCAGCATGTTCTCAGGTCCTAAGGTTTCTGGGGCTTCCCAGAAGTAGCATCCATATGGAATTTTTGTATATAAGGATATATATGCACAGCCCTGTAGAATAAAAGGATGTTAGTTGTCTCAGAAACAGCAGAGGATTTTTTTAAATTAATCAAACCCTTTTGGTTGTAAATAACAGAAAAATTAGCTTAAACAAAATAAGACATTGCTGAGTCACGTGACTAAAACAAACACTGTCTTTACTAACTGCAGATAAAGCCGGACCCAAGACTTCAGATGATGTCACTGGGACTCAATTGATCTGTTTCTCAGTTTCTGGGCTCCATTTGCCTCTGAGTTGGCTTTGGCTTTAAACAGGTCCTCTTCAAGGGGCAGTTCCTGGCAGCTCCAGGCTGACATTATTTTTACAGCTGCCAATGACCTTTGAAAGAGAAATTCTGTCCCGAACTCCAGCAAAGCCTCAGTATTAAGCCTCATTGGAGTTACCAGGGCTTAACCCACTCACTGGTTCAGACAGATGTGCATGAACCCACAATCCCCATGATTGTGCAAGTGGAACACTTTGATTAGTCAGGTTAGATGATATGACTGTAGCTATGGGTCATAGGAGGTGGGGCTTAGCGACATCTGCACTAGACTGAGAGTGGAAATATCCCCACAAAAGAAAACCAAACATTTTTTTTTAAGAAAAGTGAAAACTGAGTGGCAATGACAATAAATGTCCTTGGGTTTGCTAGGGATGGACAGGGTTAACTTTCCACGTTCAGTGATCCAACCACAGCACAGACAGGCCCTGCTCAGCCCCAAATGCTGTGAAAACATGTTAGAAAGAAAGAAAGGGCTGTGCATTTCTGCTTCCATGGCACAGACGTTTGGAGAAATTACTATGGGGGAGGACAGGGCCTGATGGGAATGTTTTCACTTGTAAAATGTTTTAAACTTAGCCTAAGCTTAGTTCTCATCAACGTGTCATATTTAACATTCTAATTAAGGTCCCCGCTAAACAAATGAACCAGCTCTGTGTGCTGCTCTGAGAATAAACTTCTTTTTACTCTCTATGTCATAATGTTTCGGCTACACCCAAGTTGCTTTAACCAAAGAGGTTCTCGAATGTTGGTGACAAGGATGGAGGAGCTGTGAGCAATTGTGACATTTCTGCCCTGCTACCATTATATGGGGAGTGAAGTCCCATGGAACTGACCACAGACAATGGGAGAGGCAGCTCTTTGGTGTGCTTAATTGCTAAGGTTCTTTTCTTTCCTGTCTCTTTGTGACCGTGCGATCCCATCTCTTGAGACCACGGAAAATTCAGACCTCTGGATTGCGGTTTCTGCTGCTGCTGCTGTTGCTGTGTGTGTGTGTGTATAGGGTAGTAAGTTATGGGGGTGGTAGTGGGGGTGGAGGTGGAAAGAGATAGATGTTTCCTGAAATGGAAGCATTTGAATTCAGGGATTTTTAAAAAAATTCTTTTGACTTGGCTGTAATTATCACACTGCATGTTTTGCCTAGATCTGAAGGGTGAATTGTTATATAATACTCTGTGCTTATAAAAAATAAGGCAGGAGGCGGGGGGGAAGCATTGACTAATGAGACTGAGTTAAGTCCAGCACTTTGCAAATACTTAAATTGAGGATATCATGGAGTGCCATCTTTGTCCAAATTAGGCCCCGAATTTTCATCGGCTGCTTCACATTGGCTCTAGGAACATCCTCTGTCTTCTCTTCTCTTCTCTCTCTCTCTCAATCACACACACACACACACACACACACACACACACACACACACACACACATATTCTGGTCATTAAAAAGACCAGAGCCATTATGTGAGCCAAGACACATAAAACTTTCATTAAATTCAAATGCTTAGATAAATTGTCTCTCTACTCAAGAGTAAGCATGTTCAATTTAATCTCTCTTGGCGTTTTAAGTATCAAAGCAAGGCTCTGCTGTCACTGGAGACAACTACATGCTCACATGTCCCCAGATGCGAATGAAATAAGGAAGATCTGCCAGAAAAATCCAATCCAGTAGAACACAGACCCTCACAGTTTTTGGCTGTTGGGCTGGATGACTTGGGGAAAGAGACTTCCCCTTTCCCAGCCTTGATTTCTGCATCTGTACAATGGGGTTATATAAATGATGGTTACTACTTCCTTAGAGTGTCTAGTGGAGACAAACTGGGATGCATCCATCTCAGATCCTCAGCAAGTGCAGACACCCACAAAGTGGGCCCTGGGGAGAGGTTCTGCTGGGCGGCCACTCACGGTTTTCACCTTCTCTCCACCTTTGTTATTTTTTCAGGGTAATCAGGAAGCAGCAGCTGCCCCTGACACAATGGCTCAGCCTTATGCTTCGGCTCAGTTTGCTCCCCCTCAGAACGGCATCCCCGCGGAATACACAGCCCCTCACCCCCACCCGGCGCCAGAGTACACCGGCCAGAGCACTGTCCCCGAGCACACGTTAAACCTGTACCCTCCCGCCCAGTCTCACTCGGAGCAGAGCGCAGCGGACACCAGCGCGCAGACCGTCTCCGGCACCGCCACAGTAAGTGGGCTCCAGTCTCGGGGTGGGGGTGGGAGGGGTGAGGTAGGGCCCCCAGGATTCCAGGAGTGACAGGGGGTCATACCCCTATCCAGTGTCCTGCTTACAAAGGAGTATCTAAACCTGTCCTTGCTATCTCAGCTCTTGTAAAGTTCACCTCATCTCTAAGCATCCTCTCCTATTACTTATTTAAATGGACATGTGTGTGCGCATGTGTGTGTGTAATCATACACTATATGACCATTTTGTAAATGGCTTTGTGGAAATATAATTTACGTACCATGAAACTCACCAATTTTAGCTGTACAATTCAGATCTTTTTGCTATATTTACAGAGTTGTGCAACCGTCACCACCATCCAATTTGGGAATATTTTCATCACCTAGACACAAGTCTTGTGTCCATTTGCAGCCACCATGCATTTCGGCACCAGCCCTCCTTAACATAGCCTAATGCATTAGAGATCCACCCTTGTTTTTGTATGTGTCTCTATTTCTTCCATTTTGTGGCTGAGCCCTGGTGTGTAGAGGCCTGGACTGCAAAGGAGCAGCAGGGAGAGTTTTGCAGGGCAGTGAAAGTGTTCTGTGCTCTGTTGGTGGTGGTGACATGGCTGTACATACCAAAAGAGTACATTTTATTGCGGATGAATGGATTAAATCAGTTAAAAACAAGCCAACAACAACAAAAGGAAACATTTTAACACTACCATAAATGAAAACTAATGTTATTGCTTATTAATAATCAAAGATAATCCTAAACAAAAGTGCTGTCATGTGAACCAGAGGGTTGCTGGTTCAATTCCCAGTCAGGGCACTTGCCTGGGTTTCGGGTCAGGTCCCCTCCTGGGGGTGTGTGAGAGGCAACCGGTGAAAATGTATCTCTCACACATTGATGTTTCTCCCCCTCTCTGTTTCCCTCCCTTCCCATCTCTCTAAAAATAGATAAATAAAATCTAAAAAAAAATTTTATGAAAACTCTCATGACCTTGAATTATACAAAGATTTCTTAAACAGGACATCAAAAGTATGGTCCATAAAAAACAACAACAACTGATAATTGGACTTCTTCGAAGTAAAAAAAAAAAAGAAATAAACTTTGTGCATGACCTAAGATAACCATGTATACCAGAAGATGTATATATGCACATTTGTGAAACCTTATTATACAGAATTCTTTAGAAGTTTGGGTTCACCAAGCCTCTAGTCTAGAATGTTTTCTAAATGCAAGGCAATTGTGCCTTTTTCTCCTGCCTCCAGGCCTCTAAAAATCCAATATTTTTAAAGAAGTTTAGTTTTTAAATTATTGATTGATTGACTTTAGGGAGACAGGAAGGGAGGGAGGGAGAAAAAGAGAGAGAGGGAAGGAGAGAGGGAAACACCAATTTTGTTGTTCCACATATGTATGCATTCATTGGATGATTCTTATACGTGTCCTGACCAGGGACTGAACTGGCAACCCTGGCATATCAGCTGGTCCTCTAACAAACTGAGCTACCCAGGCACAGCTAAGAAGTTTGTTGTTTTAAAGCATAATATCTTTCTGGTAACTAAAAGCACTAGATGACTAACTTTGCTACCTTGTACCTAATCTGGAGGTTACATTTAGAGAATTTAAAAAATAATATATTAGAAATTTTTCCATTGCTTCCCCCCATTTATTGTTGTACAAAACATAAAAGTTACCATTGTAACCATTTTGATATATATAATTCAGTGGCATTAAGTACATTCACAGTGTAGTGCAATGATCATCATGATCCAATTCAAGAATATTTTCATCACCTAAAGGAAACTCCATGACCATTAAGCAGACACTCTCCATTGTACCTTCCCCTGGTCCCTGGCAACCACTAACCTGCTATAAGTCTATATGGACTTGTTATTCAGGGTTTTTCATCAAAAGAAAATTATATGCATATGACCTTGTGTATCCATCATCTTTCCAATAATAGAATATTTTCAAGGTTCATTCATATTGTAAAATATATCAGCACTTCACTCCTTTTTATGATGAAATACTATTCCATTGTATGGATAAACCATTTGTTTGTCCATTCATTCAGTGCACTTGGGTTATTTCCACCTTTGGCTCTTATAAATAGTGCTGCTATTGCCTTTTTGTGTCTAGCTGCTGCTGTAACATAGGGGTGAGTTTATTAAATGTGCTTGCTGATTTTGCAGGTGTTTGTACTGCGTTGACTACCAGATGGTAGTGATGGAGTTGTTGTTTATTTGCTTATTGGTTATTTTGTGATAACCAAGGTAGTAGAGTTCGAGAGACTCTTTTAGGACTGAAAAAGGACGTTCTTTGTTAAGCCTCAACATGTATCAGCTACACTCGTGCTTTGGAAGATTTACTCATTTCTTCAGTCACACATTCACTCATTCATTCACAAATATTTATTAAACCTCTACCAAAGCCAGGACTCATACTAGGTAATGTGGTTGAATCAAACAGAAATTGTCCTTTCCCTTCTGTAATTTGATGTGAAGGCAGAGTGAAGGTGTGGTGATCGAACAGCTCTATAAACATAAATTACAATCCATGCTCTTAAGAAAAAGACAGATGCTTTGGGAGAATAAAAAAGAGCAGAGGTACTGCCTGCAAATGAGTAGTGTAGGCACCTTTCTCCAAGGAGATGATATTTAAGGTGAGAAGACAAAGATTTCCAGGTAGAAAGAATAACAAGGTCAATAGTCATGACCCTGACTCATTCAAAGAACTAAAAAGAGGCCAGTATATCTAGGGCACATGGAGAGGGTTTGGGGGTACAGTGGCAAAGGATGAAACAGAAGCAATCAGCAGGATTCACATCCCACAGGCCTGCTGTGTTCAATAAGGGATGGCATTCCATGTCAGGAGTCATGGGAAAACATTGAAAAGAGTTTAAGCCAGAAGAGTTACAAAATGAGAGTTTAAAAGAAAGGGTTAATGAAGCCTACCTTAAAGGAAATTTTAATCCATTTGGGGAGTTGACATACTCAGCATCCTTCTCTCACAAAAAGAACTCTTTAGAGATCAATACAATTAAATTTAAATAGCACGTTGCTGTCCACAGTGCCCCCGGCACTGCAGTGAGATGGGCTGGTGAGCAGACAGCTCTCTTCTCTCGGAATGCTCCTGGGCCACTAGAGATAATAGGGCATGTGTTCTGTTAATTATTGTAATATGACAAGTTCTAGAGCATGGGGACAATAGAATGATTTCTGAAACTGGACAAACAACCTAGGAATCCAGCTCAGGCAATGCCTACAGTATTTGAATAGCCACGAGTACCTCTCTGAGTTTGGAGTATGTGAATTTGTGGTGGGGCTGATTAGCAGGTGACTGTATCTTCTTTAGCAATGTTTGGTGGTTCATATTCTTCCAGGAACTTTTAAAGGAAAAAGAGCCCTTATAAGCTGAAGCAGGTGGTTTTGTTGCTGAGCCTGAAGGATGGAAAAAGTGGCCATCTTGTCTTCTGCTACAAAGAATTGTGTGCACATGTTTTTCTCCCCTTTGACCAAAAATGAAGATGCTTCTGCTGTATGTGACCTACTTCTAAACTGTACTTTCCTGACCTGACTGTGCAGAACATGGTTGATGAGAAGCTTGCTTTGAATTGTCTCCGTATCCTCACACGGTTTCCAAGGGCACCTTCCCTCCCTCCAGGCTCTGCATTTCCCAAGGATTTAACCTCACAGGCCTCAGCATGGGTCAGACCCATGGTTCTCCCTGCTTGAAAGACATGCCCCTGCATTAGCACACCTAAGTTGTTCCCTGTAGTTTACTGTTGTATCTGGAATAACTGACTGTTCTTCAACACAGAGGCACAGCGCTTAATGCCAATCTGAGGGCACTGTGCAGGCCATCACTCCTTTGAGAAGCTGAGTAGTTTAGGGTAAGAGAAAAGATCCATCCATCTGCTAGGCTCCAAGAACTTCTAATATATGCACATGATTTAACATAAAGTACAGAATCTGTAAAAGGGAAGCAGGAGGCACCCAGAACTCCCAACCAGAGCTGAGGAAAGTACAGACAGCAAAGACTTAGCAGGTCATCCTTTCAGTTCTCCGAGGGCTGAGATGAGTCCCTGCAGGACATTTTGCCGCTGAATGTCTATTTAATGTAGGCTTCTAAACACATCATGGATCACTGTGCTGACAGAGCCAATACTGTATTATATTAGATACTGCTCCTGACAAGGTATTTTACTTTTGACATATTGTAATTAGAGATTTGCAAGTGGCGAATTCTCCACATATCTCCAATAGCAACTTACCTTCTATTTTTAACACCTCTACCGTCTGTTTAAAAGTCTCCCACCTGCTCTGAGATCTGATAGGAGAAATAATGTAGGTCTCAGAGCTTGTTCCCCAAGCTCTGGGCTCTATCGACAGAGAGAAGAGCTGTTTAAGGAACCAACTTCTTAATCCTCAGCTGCTTTCACTGGAGCACCCTGTCTCCAGATTTCATTAATGCCTTTAAGGAGATAAGACATTAGTTGGTGATGACTCCCTGTCCGTAACCATTTATGTATTGGCTCTCTTTTGCAAGTCGGTTACGTAACTAAGGTCTGGGGAAAACTTCTCAATGCATTCCTTTTTGTTAATTAGCTATTATTATTATTTTTGTTACTGCTGCTACTACTACTACTACTTCTACTAGTCCTACTACTATAGTAATTCAGTTTTGTGGTTAAAAAGCCACACATTAGAAAAGGCTCTACAATGAAAACTAAAATATCCTAACACCCATAACCCCAGTTCTTAGTCTCCCTGCTGGGAAGTACAGTTACCAAT
The DNA here is from genome assembly GCA_004027735.1 of Carollia perspicillata. Lineage (NCBI taxonomy): Eukaryota > Metazoa > Chordata > Mammalia > Chiroptera > Phyllostomidae > Carollia > Carollia perspicillata. The sequence goes on along the minus strand of PVKM010004083.1, from coordinate 38,041 downwards.
CCCTTATATTTTCCTTTAGAAGTGTTTTATGCAAATGCAGGCATATGCCTGTGTGTTAGTCAGTTCAGTCTGCTGTAACAAAAGCATTCTAAACTGGATGGCTTTAAAAAAACATTTATTTCTCATGGTTTGGGGGCTGGGAAGTCCAAGATCTTGGCACCAACATATTCAGTGTCTGGTTAGGACCCACTTCCTGGTTCATAGCACCTTCTCACTGTGTCTCCGTAAGGAGGAAGGAGCTAGGAAACTCTCTGAGGACTTTTCTGTAAGGGCTCTACCCTCATGATCTGATCACCTCCTCGAGGCCCCGCCTCCTAATACTGTCACCTTGCAGGCTAGGATTTTAATATATGCATTTTGGTGGGACACAGTAATTCAGTCTGTAGCAGCCTGCTTGTCTATCCCTATCTCTGTCGTGTATCTATAGCCCTACCCAACCTCCATTTCTATTTTCATCCCTATCCCTATCCCTCTCTCTGTCCTCTACCCTACTCTGTCTTCTCTGTCTCTGTCTCTGTGTCTGTCTGTATTCAAACTTACTCTGTCTCTAAATCAATCTTGATATCCTCTAACTTCTCACTAGTTCCAGTCTCAATATAACAGAATTGACATCTTCTGAGCATCCACGTTGGCACTTTTTAATATCTGGGAGATCACTCTGTATTTCACTCTGGTATCTAACTCATTCTTTTTCATGTTTGCCATGGACTTCAGTTTGTTTCTGGGGTTTATCTGGCAAGGCTGTTATTCCCAATCAACTGAAGTGAACAGCTGGGTCCAAATATTGCTGTCCACCGCTGGGTGTCTGTGTGAATGGTTAAAAATATATGGGTTTTTAAAATGTCGACACAGTTAACTTACCCTACAGAAAGCCCACCTGCACCCGCAAACAGTTTCTGGAAAAGCCTGCTGCCCACACCCTTACCCACTCTAGCACACTATCCAGCTCTGGGCTCCTGGCTGTTGTTCAGTCTGCATGTACTTGGGCGTGGCTACCCCTAATGTAGTTTCAGAGTGGTCTGGTGTCACGAGAAGGAAAGGGAAGGTGTACTTCTAATTACTGAGGCCTACTGTGCTCTACAGACCATACTAGACACTCTTTTTTTTTTGTTCTCATCCCATTTTGTCCTCACACCAAACCTTTGAAATGATATTACTGCTCCCCATCTTATACTGGAAAACTAGAGGGACAAAGAAGCTAATGATGTGGTCAGTTTGGAGTGGCAGAGTCTAGATCCTCATCCAGATCTGTCTGATATCAAAGTGTATACTCTTTCTTCAATCTCCATGGTATTCCCTAGAAGGTCTCCAGGCCAGCAGCTCAGATGACCAGTGCCTGAGACCAGGGCAAGCAATCTAGAATTTTCCCCTGGGCTGGTGTCTTCAGCCCTGCTCTCCAGTTCAGAGAAGCAGATCAGTTAAGACCCTGGGCTCTGGATTTGTCAGAGTTTGACTCTCTGCTCCACATTTTATTTTATTTTTCAATTAGTTTATGTTCTCTATTATTTTATATTAGTTTCAGGTGTACAGCATAGTGGTTAGACATATTTCCCCTGATTTTTCCAGTATTCACCATACATAGTTATCACTCGCAATATTATTGACTATACTTCCCTTATTTTGTAGCTACCAATTTATACTTTTTAATCCCTTCACCTTTTTCACCCAGTCTGCCAATGCCCCTCCCCTCTGGCAACCATCAGTTTGTTCTCTGTGTCTATGAGTCTGCTTTAATTTTGTTTGTTTAGTTGATTATTTTTTAAATTTTTTTATTGTTCAAGTACAGTTGTCTCCATTATCCCACCACCACTTTCCCTCACCCCACCCAACCTCACCTCCCACCCTCAATCCTTCTCCCCTTTAACTCTGTCCATGAGTCCTTTTTACATGCTCTTTGATGGCCTAGATTTCACAAATAAGTGAAATCATATGGTATTTGTCTTTCTCTGCCTAACTTATTTCACTTAGCATAAGACCCTAGAATATTACTCCACCTTAAAAAATAAGGAAATCTTAGCATTGACATCTCTCTTCTCCACACTGAGAAGCAGAAGGATCTTGGGCTAGTCGCTGGACTTCTCTGGTACTACTCCTATTGTCCCCTTCCTCCACTGTGTGTCTGTTCTTCCCCAAACCGCCTTCCACCTTCCTTCAACAACCATCAGAAATAAATGATAAGATACCAGAGAGTGCCTCTGCCTGGCTGAGGACTGTAGCCTCATGCGCTTACGCTAAAAGCTTCGAAAAATCGTTTGGGGATGCCATGTCTAAAAATAGGATAAGGAGCTTTACAAAAACAGGAATCAGAGAATAATAATCTCAAAAATAATATTTTTTCCTCAGTAGCATCAAACTATGTTCTAAGCACTTTGCACACAAAATCTGAAGTAATCTTGACTCTTCATCACCAAAAAAAAAAAAAAAAAAACCGTATACATGAGGAATTATTATCCCTGTGTTATAATTAAGGAACCTGAGGCAAGTAACCTCCTAAAAGTCACTGTAGCTAACAGGTAGGGGCTGGGGCTCCAAACTGTGCGTGTCAGACTCAAGACCAAACTCTTAAGGGCTCAAAGCCTAGAAGGCATCCCTCAGGCATGCCTGGGCATACATGCCAGCTCTTTCTGTGGACAGACTGCTGTTGAGAGAAGAAATGCTTTGCCTGGCAATTACTCATTTCGCCCTGGGAGGACCCCAGCAGACCCAAGCATGTGCAATATCACAGGCTTAGAGTGTGCTCTTATTTGAGACCTGTGCCTTGAGCAAATTCTAATAACATGTTTCGGTGGCTTCAAAATTGTCTTTTTAGGTGACAGCATGGCTGAGCTGTTTTGTCAACACCAGTTCAATTTTCCTAAGGTTTACATTTCCTTTAAGGACATAGGTACTACCTCTTATTCCCTCATGAGGCTGAGTATTATGCTCCTGCCCCTATATATGCTTTGGAATATAAGGCTCATGGCTTTCAAAGTAAATTAAAGGACTTTATTACCCAATACCAGGGTAATATTATTGTTCTAAAGCCCTTGTTCACCAGAGTGCCCAGTTCTGGTGAATCGAAAGGCATGACTGAGTCAAACTTAGGATATAGCTATGAGTATCAGAGATCCATGTCTAAGGGTCTGGGACTGGGGCTACAGCCTTGAATTTGGGTAGAATTGAAGGTCTTCATGACAGATTGGAAAAAGTGGCACTGGATAAACACCTTTCGGTGTTATCAGAAGCAGTGAAGTATCAAGATAAAGAACTTAGAGTTTCTACCCTAGTTCTGACCCAGAGTGGGACCAATGGTCCGTGATGTAACCTCAGTTTCTTCCTTAGTGTATGTGAAGTTTAGAGTACTGGTGAAGTCCTAAGGAAAATGCCAGTGACTAGCTGAGCACAGTGGTGGGCACCTAGAAAACACTCTAACCCACAAACCATTGCAATTATGAGATAATCACATCACTCATAAGGGAAAATCAGTGTCCTCCTCTGTCCTGAATTCTTCATTCTAATTATGTTTTACAGGAGAATAAATCCATCATAAGAATTGTGGAATTTTATGCCTTGAGAGTCAAATGAAGACTCAAATTCCCACATTTATTTTAAAAGTAACTCTTTTATTTAATGATTTTCATACAAGTAGTTTTCAATCTACTCATGCCTGAGTACAGCTGATTGATACAAGCTGTTCATTAACCCTAGTTGAGGTCATGGGTGAACAAGATTAAGATTTATTAGAGAAATTTATGACTGAACTTTTTCTTTCATAAGGACCAACAACACCTTCTTTTGAGGAAAGATCTGACATGTGCTGAGTTTGAGTTCATCTTTTCTTATCATTTTTATATTTCAATTGCAAGTCTTGAAGCCATCTGAAAAGTTTTATTGTGATTTTCTCTTCCGTGTTTTGTGCTTTTTCATACCCGTACTCATTATCATCAATTTTACCTTCACAGTATGAATAAGCAGTCTCTACACTTGATTAAGATGTTAGTCTGTGGGCAAGTATCAGCACACAGTATAATTTGGGTGTTGGAAGTAATGATTGAATTATTTGAAGATGAAGTGGGCCATCTATGAGCTATTCAAATGACTTGTTTAGGTGGTTGATGAACCTAACGGCTTTTCATAGCTCATAGTTCTATTAGGTACTTTTGTTGCTTTTGTTTGTTTATTTTAAAATGCATTTAGAAGCAGGCATTAATCTGTTTTGTGGGCAGTATTTGAATCATTCAGTAACCAACCATCAGCTCCTGCTCTTAATTTGTGACCATACATTGTGTGAAATTAGTATGAATTCTATACTCTATTGGGGTTCTAGGCTGAAGAAAGAAATTAGCCGTGCTCTGTTAACTGAGGGTTCTAGGATGGTTCAACGTAACCTTCAGGTGTTAGAGCTGGAGGGAATCAAAGAGCTCACCTAGGCCAACCTTCTGATTGCACTGATGTAAGAGGATAGCATAAGTTAGGAGCTGGAACTCCAACAGTGTCAGGCCCAGGCAAGTAATGTACATGTCTGAGATTGGTTATGATGGAGACATAGGTAAAAGAAATGACTAATATCCCCCGTGAATATGGGTTAATAAAACATAGGCGTGCTGCCCTGTGACCTTTGGTGGGGACCCTGTGGTAGTCTAGGTGACACATGGTCTGTCCAAAGGGGGTGCTCCAATGAGTCCATCCAATCACTGCCACATTAGAATGCACACTCAGAATTACAGTGTTGTTTTATTTTCTCGAGAGTTAACAACAATGTGGGTTTTTATGTGCTTTCGTCTTCGCTCCGGCTTTACTCATTTTTGTTATCTGCCCAGATACTGAGTTTATAACCCCTGATTTAATCTTGTAACCTTCATTTATTGTTTTAATAAGAGGTGAAATTAGAAACTTTAACCCTTCAAGAAAGTTATATTTCAGGTTTGTATATAAAAAAAAGACACCTTTGATGCTTCAGTGTGGCAGTGAGGAAATTCATAGAATTCTAGACCTTGAAAGGACTGTCTTCAATTATGCGCAATATTGGTCTCAGAGAAGAAAAGTGACCTACCTGAGTCACAGTGAATAACACAGCAGAAACCAGAACAGGGACATCCTAAAAGAAAATTTCTACTGAGCCACACCCCCCACCCATGTATTCTACTTGCTTTAACCACTCTTGTTTTTTTTTTTTTTTTAAATATATCTCCTGGATTCTGCAGTAGTTTCAAAATCCAGTTACTCAGAGTATTGCCACATTGAAATAAACAGGGCTCATGACCCTACCTTTAGGAGCAAATCAGGCTCTGTCAGTTGAAGCTCCATTTCTCTTTGATGTTCTATTTTGGTTCCCAGCCAGGGGTTTCACCCACTAGTAGGCCTTACACTCAACAAAGGCTTCCAAACTTCCAAAAAGAGTCTTTATTTTTATCTAGTTCTCTCCTGCTGATCCTGGTGGTTGTGTTGATGGGCTTATGCTCATTCAATAGTGTTGTGTGTTCCAACCAGCTTTAGTGCCAGTGACTCCTGGGACAAAACACTCTCACTAGTGTCTGGGTTTTCAACATTGTGTCCCTGAAGAGCATGGAGGCTGTCAGGTTGTTAAGCATAGCCTTGATATAGAGCTCGGTTTGAGTCAATATACCAGCTCCCAGAGAGGCAGAAGCCTGAAGGCTGGGCTCTCCCCCACAGTAGATTAATAAACACGTGTGAGATAGGTGAGCCAGCAGCATGGAGATCACACTGAGACTCTCATGGTCTCTCCAGCTTCTGGACTTTGGCAAGAAGGTCATTGTAACCCAGACAGTAAGCCACCCCTCTGGCATCAGGAACAGAATGTACCCAGGCTTGAGGACCTGACTTTTCTTTGCTCTCCAAATCCTTGGGACAAAGCTACAGGGCAAGTTCATTCCCCAATAAACTAAGGTTTGCAGGCAGTATGGTTCAAAATAAATCAGGCTATCAGGACCAAGGTAATTTGAAGGCTTAAATGTTGCAGACTTGTTTTGGAAGCAAACAGGCAGTTCTCCTTAGGAAAAAAGAATCATAGATTTAGTTGCAAATAAGACAATTCAAAGAGTTTGGGCTGCCCTGTTCTTTTAAAAGAGGGAAATGTAAATGTGCATCCTGACTGGTAAATGCAGAAAAACAGACAAATTTCTTGGAGCAAAAGGAAAAAAAAAAGCAGAGGCAACTGTATTTACTAAGAATATATAGATAGCAGTAACTAGCAGTTAGTGAGCACATACTAGATGCCTAGTGCAGTGATGCTACAAGCTTCATGTGCATGATCTGATTGAATCTTACAGCATCCACAGTAGGTGGGTACCATAATTAATCCCTTGTTACCTGAGTGAGAAAACCAGGGCATAGAGAAATCAAGGAGATTGCCCAAGGTCATGTTACAGAGCTAATAAAGGCAGAGTTAGTATTCAAAGGCAGCCAGTCTGACCCCAGTGTGCATTCCCTCACTCACTCCTCCAGCCACACACAATGCTGCACATGCTGTCCTCATTCCATAACCCATCAAGGGACCAGTGTGACGACGTCAAAATTACAGATGAGGAAACAGAGACACAGATGTTAAGTGACTTGCCTCAAGGCCATACAATTAATAGAGGAAGCTCACCTGTCAGGTCACTGTCTTACAACAGTCTGTTGCCTTCCTGGAGGAAAGTAGTTTCTGCCCCTCTGGGAACTTGTGCAGTGACTCTGGACCTAGCTCTATATCAAGACTATGATATAACAATATGACAACTAATGAATTAGTTAATCAGCAGAGGTCTGAAGGAGTTCTAAACCCACATTGTATAACTTCCCATCAGAAATAGTTGATTTTACCTAAATAATATCTCTGCTATTCTAATCACGATAATATCATTGCAGACAAATGTGCTAACAAACTTTGTCCCTATAATTCTGTGTAGCTTGAAACTGCTCAGTTCACGCACACACACACAGACACGTGCCCTCCCCATCAGGTGGCCCATGGAGTGCAAGAGGACTTCACACTATTTGGCAAGCTGACTAGGGGAAGCCTGGATCTCCCAGAGAAACCTGCTACAAGGAAATCGCTAATTATAACCCAAATTGTATTTGACTTGTGCATCTTTGCTTCACATTATAACACTGTAATTTAAAGAGATTGTTCCCTGGCCTTTTTTCAGGGAGGAGATTAACTACCATTTTTTACTAAGAAAAGTAGTGGTAATGGTAATGACAGGAGGTGGGTCCCACCCCCCTCTTTTCCCTCTAATTGGCTTGCAAGTGGGAGTCAGGTTAGCAATTATGCAAGGAGTTGCCTGAGGTTCCAGGCAGTGTCTCTGGGTGACACTCATCTGGTGGCTGCACAGAAAAGAAAGAGATAATTGGGGTGGGGCAGGCTTGGGGGGTGAGCCCCAGAGAGCCTCCTCTACTCCAGGAGATGGTAGTTTGGAGACAAGAGGGAGGTAAGGTATGTTGGATTAAGGTATGAGGGAGTTGGATTTGGGGACTGTCTCCTGTTTTGAGTCCATGATGATGCTGTTGGCAGTGAAGACTGGAAGGGACCTGGTCAGAGGTTGGAAATAGGAGTTAGAACAGTCCTGAACCCCAGAACCTTGGCTGTCTCTCTGCCTGGTCCAGCTGTCCATGGGACCCAGAACCCCTCACCAGCCCTCCCTTTCCTTCCTTCTCTCCAGCCTTCTCCAAGCCTTTAGTGTCAGTGTTAACTAGCTGGACTGAGGGTCTGAAAACTATGACCAGTGGATCAATTCTGGCCAATGGCCTCTTTCTGCCAATCCATTCATTTATTGTATGTGTTGCTTTTGCTTTTTCAGAGTTGAGTAATTACAATAGAGATATATGGCCACTATGCTGAAACTACTTACCATCTGGCCCACTACAGAAAAAATTTGCTGACCAGTAATCTAGGGCAAAGTTTATATATTATTGGCCTGGGCTTTATTCAGATCTCAGGCCTGTTTTATTGAGCTCACAAATGGAACTAATTACATACATTTTAAAATAGAAGACTTTCAGGCCCTGGCTGGTGTAGCTCAGTGGATTCAGTGCAGGCCTGCAAACCAAACAACCGTGGTTCGATTCCCAGTCAGGGCACATGTCTGGGTTGCAGGCCAGTTCCCAGCAGGGGACGCATGAGAGGCAACCATACATTGATGTATCTCTCCCTCTCTCCTTCCCTTCCCCTCTGAAAATAAATAAATAAAATCTTTAAAACATAAAATAAAATAGAAGACTTTCAAATAAAATCAATTTTTGGTTAAAAATAGAAAAGTCTAAAAATATGGCAATAATATGTTAATCTTGAAGATGGGCTGTTCCCAAGACTCTTTGTTATAATCCCCACAACCCCCCTGTAGTGTTCACCAAGCTCATGCCCCACCCCATCTGTATGGACTGACCCACATAGGTATTTTAGTTAGACCAGATCATTTGGATCTTCTGGATTTTTAAAATAAAATAATTTCAATTTCTCCCCGACCAACGAATGGCATTTATTTTATTCTTCCTCTCCATCAGATTGGACCCCCTGTTGAGACTGGCAAAAATATATATGTGTGTAATGCCAGAATACAATGAATACCAAAGTTGTTCTATCAGGAATATAGCATCCCTTCCACCTCCAAATACACGTCCACACACATATACACACAAACTGCCCATGTTCTCTAAAAAAAAAAAAAAACCTTTTATGGAGTTGAAACGTATCACTATTGGCTTTGTTTTCAATCAAGCAGAATTAGTAAATATTATTATGAATATCACAATTATTATTAATAGAATAACTAAAAATAGTTCAGGGCAGTGTATTTAAGCTTTAAGTCCATTAATTCTAACCCTAATGGTGGTGGTATTAACCCATTTCACAGATAAGGAAAACAGAGACTCAGAGAGGTGATGCAAATTGCTCTAGGTTGCACCAGCAGGTCATGAGACGTATGGTACTCAAATAACCCATGGCAGCAGTTTAAACGCATAGGCACAGACAATGGAACCAACCCTTAACTAAAGTAGGCAACTGATGCTTAGCTCCAGAGTTCACATGTGGATTGTAGTTAAGTACCAGAATCACCTTCCCTAGAGCTAGAACAATTGATCCTAAGAAGAGCCCCTGAAGGCTTGGTTACAGCCACTGAAGGTCAGTTTTTGGAAAACAGTCATTTAAGCATCTTTTGTTGCCCTTAACAAATCTGCAGAGACTTTTTTCCCACTAGCTTAGCCAACTCTGCAAAGGGAGAATTTATGGTGAGCAGGTGGGGGAAATTACAGGTTTCCTTTTCACAATAAGGGTTTATAGGGTGGGAGAGTACCCATGGCAGGGGGCAACCTGTCAGCAGATTCCAGCATGGAGCCCTGCCTGGGCTGCACAGGCATCTTGACTCTCCCTGGTGTGTGTGTATGGCTTTAGGGAGCCCTGTGAGTTTCCTTCTGCAGTTTGGATATTGAGTTCTGCAGGTTTTCTGAGGATTCGCAGTGGCCTGACATGGGGGCTGAGCCCTTGATAATGACACTGTAGACACAAGGTAATTACAGATCCGTTATTTCCCAAGTCAGGCTAAGTGGACCTCTGATTATTATTCTGAGTATAATAGGAGCATAACCAGCACTGAAGGGAAATTGTACTGTCTATTTTATTAACCACTTTTATATTCCCTTGTGCATGGCTATGATGCTATGAAATCTCCTTAAATGTGATATTACTCAATATAATACAATAATAATGCATACACTGTAATGTATTGGATTGCTTTACAAACAGCCCTTGTGAAATGGAAATCCCCATCACTTCCCTGGACTAGCTCAGGGGCTGGGATTGCAGGCCCTCTCTGTGGCTGGGAGCCTGGAGTATACCTTCACAGTCACTTAGGTTTTCATAGCTATAAGCAATTGGCCCACATCATTTTTATTCACAGTGGGGATGTAGACTTAGCCACTTTCCAAACGTCTCACTGTATGTGGCAGCTCAGAAATGCAAACGGTTTTTGAGACCTCAGCATACTTTGAAAATGAACTGGGTTAGATGGCATCAAAAAGGAAAACTGGATAGATAGAGGGGAAACCTTCCATGCTGGAATTAAATTCTGAAGTATTTGTAATTGCCTTTGCTGGAGATTCTATCAAATCTTTACTCTTATTCCCAGCCTCTGTTCATTTATAAACCCTTTTACAACACCACTTCAACACTAGAGCAGGGACTCTCTTTGAGTGCTGTATGAGCCTTGAAAATTCGCTTCTGTAGTATCTAAAACATTGTTTATTTCACTTTCGCAATATGTCACAATATACATTAATCTATTAAATGCACAGCCAACAATTTTACAATAAGTTAAAGCTTTATTTTTGCAATCTAGCTATAAATTCCTTAAGGATGACATTGTACCTTATTTGCTCTTTTTATTCTTTGTGTGAAGCACAGTGTCTGGCACAAGGTAGATACCCAACAATTGTGTGTTATTTATTCATCTATGAATATTTCTTGAGTTCTTATTATTTGGGAGGCATAATGCTAAGTCTTGGAGACACAAGAGTGAATGGCAGACATGTGTTTTTCAAGGAAACTATAGTCTGGTACAACAAACATAAATATACACAAAGAAACAAAAATAACTCACACGATTAAATGATTACATTTGTAGAAAATGTCATAAAGGCAAGGAAGTAAAGAGTACTTATTTCTTCCCAATATGACAAGCATGTCATGGTTGTAGCTTGAAATGGCCATGGCAAGAATGTTTACACCATGGAAATTGGCAATGATAAAAATCAGGGCTTTTTGTTTTTTGTTCTTTGCAGAGCTGGTTGTTGATCAATTACTACCACACACACCAATGGCAGGAAGAAACTTGGCATATTCAGTTGAAAGAAAGTCAGTGTGCCTAGGTTAGGGATACAGGGAGAAGATGTCCCAAGATGAGGATGGGGAAGTGGGCAGGGGACATTCATGTGAGGCCTTGTCAGCATTTTTGGAGGGTAGCATACTCATTTTTGGAAAATGGGAGGCCACTGGAGGATTTTAAACAAGAGAATGTCATGATTAGACTTTGCTTTTTGATCTGACAGTAATGTGGGACATGGATTAGAGGGATACAATGATGGGGTGAGGGGAAGTGGCAGAAAGAACCACTCGTAAACTACTGCAATGGCCCAGACAAGAGAAGTCAACATGACTTGAAAACAAGTTGGCTGTAGGATGTAAGAAGAGGGCAGGGTTCAGGGTGACTCCAAGTTTGGGCGTAAGTACATGCCAACTCGTACAAAGCTAGATCTTGGTGAAGATGAGGATTATTTTCCAAGGAGTAGAAGGAGCTGAGATCAAAATTTTAATGTGTGTGTTTGTGGATGTGTGTGTTAATTTTGAGATGCTTTTGGGTCACCTAGGCACACCATTAAGCAAGTCCATTTCTTTATCTTTGTTTCTTTATCTTTAAAATGGAAAGAATAATATCTCACCTGGTAGCTGTGGTTCTTAAATGGATTGATGTATATGAAAGAACTTGGCATATAGGCATCAAGAGATACATTTTAGTTGAACCTGAATTTCTGACATGTTTAATCTGTGCCCTTTAATGAGTTGGACAGCCAGATTGGATTAATTGATAATGTTTTAGGTTTGGTCTGAAACACACAGAGTTTTCTATAATTGAGTCACAACATACAGTGTCATGTGGGCAGAGTGTAAAGGTAAAAGTCTTCTATTCCAACTCCACCTTGGGCATTCACTTAAGTAAGTCATTCAATGCAGTAGGTAAGATCACTACCTATGGTGTTAGGCTATCCTGTTTTAACCCTACTCACACTATCTGTTCACAAGTTAAACAAATTACTCAATCTCCCTAAGCCTCGATTTTTAGAATGTAATTGTCTGCATATAGGGCTTTTGTGGCATATAATTCTCACTCAGTCAATGGTGACTATGGTTAGGCATCATTTGAGTCTTGATTTTCCCATCTTTTAAATGGGCACAATAATAATCTATGCCCTGCCTTAAAAACATTAGAGTAACTATCAAATGACCAAATAGTCTGCTAGGGCTCTTTGTAATGTGCACCAGGTCCACATGTGAACTTTCGTTACAAGGTTGGGGTAGAATAGTCCCTTATAATTTAATTCTCAGGATGGCCGTCAAGTATAGATGAAATTATGCTATTTTTACAGATGAGAAAATTGAGACTTGGAGAATGGACATGACTTGGCCGATTTTCCCAAAGTCACAGCCCTTGTATGTGGAGTGTCTGAATCTACAACCTATTCTAATAGCCACAACTCTAGACCATTTCCCCTGCAGGCCTCACTTAAGGGGCTGGAAGAATGGAGTAGCCATTGGGTTTGGGGTGAGGGAACTAAGGCAAGATGTACCTGGTTCTGTAAGATGTAGCCATCCTGCCCCTACCAAGGGAAGTAGGAATCAGGAAACACTGGCTTCTGACATGACTTCACCCAAACCCTTATCCTTGCACCCATCTCAGGAATAGTGTTTGGAATTAACAGAGAAAGCAAGAGACTAGCCACACGTCCCCCTTCCCCTCCCCCGCACCACCAGGTGCACATTTCCAGTTAGATGCAGACTAGAGCCTTTGGAAACTGTATTGGAAAAACGGTTCTGGATAAATTAATTCCTGTGATACATTATGCATGAGTAGAAATGCATGATATTTTTAAACAATGGAGATGAGAGAATCTGCCTTTTGAGCATTGATCCCAATTTCATTTAATTCGTAAAACATTTATCAACACCTACTGTGTGCCAGATCCTTGCTGGGAAATAGAGAGGAATCAGACATGGTCTGTGCCCAGGAACAGTGAGCAATCAATGGAGGCACCTGCTGATGATCAGCACTGGCTTAGACCTTGAGATCAGGAGACAAGGGGAGTCATGAGTGCTGTCTGTCATGGAGGGCACACCTCCTACTAGGGGACCCAAGAGGACCTGAAGATGAACATCTGCTGAGGAAAGATATCTCTCCCGTGGTTTCAATTGTAGAGTTTGCTTCCAGTTATCCTACTCCCTGTCAACCAGGTTGTTATTTAAGACCCTCTACCTTCCAGCCCCTCTGAAACCTTAACCAACCGATGAGGATACAGCTTTCTCAAACCCACCTAGATACTTCCCAAGTCTGTGAGCACCTCAGATCTTGGTCAAGTCACTTAAGTTTCAAAAGATGGAGATATGTATAGAAGCCTGTATCACAATATCTTGCATATTATCCTAATGTATTGATGGGAGTTGATGTGATGGCAATATTGATAGCAGTAACCTTGAAAATGATCATTTTGAGATGTGTGTTCTGCCTGTTCTTTAGTTCAACATGGTAGCAGTCACTGCTACTAGGTTAATATTCTTTTGATTATCATTATGATTACTGCTGCAACCACCTATGTTTTATTGTTACTGCTATTACTACTTACACTGTTGTTATTAGTTTGATGGTAAAACATTCACTCACAATTATTTATTGAGTGCTTATTATATAGGGGCCAATGGGAATTCATGAACAGGTCAAACCAGGCATGGTTTCTGCCCTCAGCATGACCACTTTTTGTAGGAGAGACAGATGTAATATGTAAACAATATAAGTAAATAATTAAAAATTATAATGTTTGCTTTAGTTATGCATTGCTGCCTAACAAGCTATCCCTGAGCATAGAGGCTTAACTGCTGTTTTATTTGCTCACAATTCTGTGCTTCAAGAATGTGGGAAAGACTCAGATGGACAGATCATTTGGGTTCCCCCATTTGGCAATATTCTACTGATGGTTTTGGGGCTGGGCAGTAAGTTCCAATGCTTCTCTCCTATGTCTGGTCTCTGGTAATGGCCTTTCTCTCTACTTGACTTGCTTGGGCTTCCTTTCAGCCTGGTGGTCTCTGGTTAATCAGACTGCTTATATGGGCATCCTCACGGCATGTACACACTGGCATAATGGCTGGATTACAGAAGGAAAAGTCCCAAGGAGTGAAAATGGAAGCTGCATATCTCTTAAAGCTCAGCCTTGACATTTGCACCGTGCCATTTCTGCCCCATCCTTCTGGCTAAAGTCAACACAGACTCTAGGAGAGAAAGAGAGACTCCATCCATGTGCATTCTATTGAATGTTTAACCATCTTCTATCTACCATGATGTCTTTGGAAATGAACATGTGTTAGGTTGAGAAAGAGGATAATGATACAAGGACATTAGGTCATGGAAGCCTTCTGAGGAAATGACTGTTAAGCTGTATTCTAAAGGATAGGAGAGAATCAAGCATGAGAATACGAATGGGAACAACATTCCAGGAAGAGGGAAAAGCATGTGCAAAGCCACACGTTCCATCTTTCTCTATTCCCAGCGGTGCAGTCTGTTTTTGCTCAAGTAGGAGTTTCTTAGAGGTGGCAGTAAGACAGAGTGTAAAGAGCTTTTGGACTTCTGAGAAGCCCAGGTGAAATCCTGTCCCTGTTGCTTTTTAGCTGTGTGATGGGAAGCAACAGATATGTATGTAAATCTGCTGACCTCAGTAGATGCTCCATGAGTTGAAACTATTTTATTTTTCTTATGTATTTCCAACTGGGGTCCCCAAATACCAGACTAGATGACTTGTAGTCAGTTATGAGATGGTGCCACCAGCCACTGGTGGCCAGGGTAAGGTGAGATGAAGGAGACACAGAGGGCACAGGGACTGTGTTCAGCCACAAAGGTCTAGCCATAGTGGCCTATTGGTTGGTGTCCAAGGTAACACTCAGCTTGTTGCTTCTGCCCTCCTGAGCACAGCTCTAGGCAGAGACTGCAGGATGAAAAATGGGACAAGACTCTTTCTTAGAATTGTTAGAGTTTAACATAGGAGAAGAGACAAAATAATAACTTCTTCCCCACCCTGGCGTATTTCTCCTCTATGGAAGGGGCAGCCCTTTGGAGCTAGGCATCCCTGGTTCAAATCCCAGCACTGCTACTTATTCACTGCATGACTTGAGGAAAACTATTTAATCTCCCTAATCCCTAAAGCATGGAAGGTGCTCCATAAATTGTAGCTCCTACTACTTCTGTTATCATTATAGATGCCATTATTGTTACTAGTTTGTAGATTTTTTATGATGGTTGATGCTTAGGGAGTCAGGTGCCTAATCATTGGTGAGAGTGTTCTAACCTCCATCTCCTGCTTTCAGTGGCTTGTTTTACCAATCTAGAGGTTTCATCTTGTGGCCCAACCTTGGCCAGTTACTTCATCCCTCGTACCTTAGAGTGTTTTCCAGACCTACTGTTGCCTTTGCATGGAACAATTTGGTCTCTGCCCCTAGTAATGTTTCCATAACTCAAGGTATTTAGGATAATGTAACATGACACCCCGTGGATAATGTGTCTAAAAGCGTGGCCTCCTGTACAGATTGCCACTCCCCAACATACTACAAGAGTTAACAAATTAACTCCCTAGTTGTTGTTACAATATTTATCATAAACTATAAAATTAGGATATTTAAACTACTTAGAGGGTCGTTGTGAAGATGGAACAAGTCATTGATCGCAAAGCTCTTAACCACTGCCAGGCCATAGGATACATCCAATAGCTGTTGGTTGCTTTTTTGTCTGCTGTCTCTTTGGTGATTGCTGCAGACACAAAAGACATGTAAACCTGCTCCTAATAACCATGACATCTTCGGGCTGGTCATTAGTACGTGTACCTGTGTCTTCTTGAAAGTGTAATAGGCACATTAGCAAACACCTGTAAGATGCTTTACAGAGAGATCTCCTATAGCTTTCCCAGAATCTGTGTTATAGATCTTTCCATTTGGTCAGATTATTAAAAAGCTGAGGCTCAGAGAAGCCTCATAACTTGCCCCAAGCCCCAAGCTCCTCATGCTGCCAAAGCTGGATTTGTACCCAGTACTGTTACCCCTGAAATGTCTCTGTGTACACGCTGTGCTGTGTCTCTGAGGGATCTTCATTTTGCAGACTCCAGTTAATGCCAAGAGCTGACTGGCTGTGTCTCTTAGAGGGTCAGATAAGAGACACATTAGAATCCACCTTGCCCCAGGCCTAGGGTGTTTTCATTCAAGAGAAGCA
>PVKM010004083.1:0-16848 GCA_004027735.1 Carollia perspicillata | reverse complement strand
CAGAATCGAGGCAGGCATGACAAATAGCTGTACCATTAGAAAGGATGTGCTGTTTGAAATCAGACTTTTAAATGACTTAGTTCATGTTTTAAAGTTTGCAATTCAGATACCATGCTTGTTTCATTTTTTATGCAGGTAGGAATAGGTTTCATGTTTTTTTGCTATTGTTCTTAGATTAGTTGGTATGAAGTTGCAACCTGTTACTATGATTAATGCATGTGGTAGTTGTGTGTATTTTGAAGCAGAAGCGTAATCTGTCCTGGTAGGAGACAAAACAGAATGGATGATACCACTGGCCACGTGCCCATTTTGGTTTCCACTTCTTTGGTGATGGAGCAAATCCCAGGGGTTACAGACATCCCCATAGCCCAGCCTAGCACTTGCTCATGTCTTGTGCTTTTTCTGTTTTGGATTTTTGTGAAATGGAAATAAACCCGATGTTTGCATTTTGAGCAATTTATTCCATTAATTTTCAGAGACAATTCACCACCTACGGTATTCTGAAACAGACCAAGTTCTTCATATTCCCTCCTTCTTCCCTTCCCCTCCTCTTATCTCTCTGTCTCTGTCTGTCTGTTTGTCTCTCTCTCTCTCACACACACATACACACATACACACACTTTGTTATTAGTTTAAAAAAACTTAAATCTGCTGCTGAGCATTGGGAACACAGAGGTAGATGAGAAACTTATTTCAGTCTAGTGGTGCAGACCAATGTGACCGGCAAATCCCTTCACAGGGATGGGGTCAGGTTGCTGTGTGAACACAGACAAGGGAAGCACAAAAGTCCCTTCTCTCCACTCACAGTGTCTGCTTCTGTTCATCCATATCCCCCATTGCCTCATACCTCATGAAGAAGAGGGGACAGTTTTGTTCTGTGGTTTCTTCTACACTTAACACCCTCATGTTCAACTCTGTCTCTTTTCTTTAAATTTATTTATTTTTATTGTTGTTCAAGTACAGTTCTCTTCATTTTCCCTCCACCAGTCTCCTCTGCCCCACCCACCTCCACTTCCCATCCTCAATCCTACCAGCCTTTGGCTTTCTCCATGGGTCCTTTATATATGTTCCCTGACAACCCTTCTCCCTTTCTCCCCACTGCCCCAATTATCCCTTCTGAACTCTATTCTGGTTACTGTCAGTTTGTTCTTTATTTCAATGTCTCTGGTTATATTTTGTGTGCTTATTTGTTTTGTTAATTAGGTTCCACTTATAGGTAAGATCATATGGTACTTGTCTTTCACCACCTGGTTTACTTCACTTAGCATAATGCTCTCCAGTTTCATCCATGCTGTCATAAGAGTTTCTTCTTTCTCTCTGCTGCATAGTATTCCATCATGTAAATGTACCATAGTTTTTGATCCATTCATTTATTGATGGGCACTTAGGTTGCTTCCAACACTTGGCTGTTGTAAATTGTGCTGCTATGAACATTGGGGCGCATAGGTTCTTCTGGATTGGTGTTTCAGGATTCTTGGGATATAATCCTAGCAGTGGAATTGCTGGGTCAAAAGGCAGTTCAATTTTTAGTTTTTTGAGGAAATTCTATACTGTTTTCCACAGTGGCTGCACCAGCCTGTGTTCCCCCCAACAGTGCACTAGGGTTCCCTTTTCTCCACAACCTCAGCAGCACTTGTTTGTTGATTTGTTTATGATGGCCATTCTGATCAGCTCTCTATGGAGTCATTGAACTGGCTGCAGAATGATGGAAAAGAGAGGAAATTCAAGGGATGATGGCACTTTCATGCCACAACTATCAGTTAGGACCCCCTTAATTATGCTTAATTATTGATGAAGTGTTCAAGAACCTACCTCTCTGGGTTCTGGACATATGTTAAATAAGAAGGATGGAGATCCTGCCATCACAGGGCTTACCTTACAGGGGATCAAATCTATCAAAGTACCTTCTAGCCTTGATAGTGAAGCAAAGAGTGGGGGTGCTGAGAACAGAGGGTGGACAGGGAGCATTCTTTGAAGAGGTGACACTGAAGCAGATGACTCAGAATGGGAGGATCCAGTTGGGAAAACAATGGAAAAAGAGAGTTCCAGGGAGAGGATCACACAAATGCAAAGGCCTTGAGCTGGGCAAGACCCTGGGGGAGTGAGAGGAGGGAAGTGGGGCTGCAAGGATGTGTATGACCAAAGAAGTGTTTGAAAAAGAGGTCTTGCTAGTCAAACCAGTAGACTAAATGTAATTCAGACAGCTTTGAAGCAGTAAGGGTACCTTCTCTTGGGTCTTTTTTCTTTCTTTTAAAACTTTATTTATTGATTTTTAGTGGGGGGAGGGCATGTTGATTTGTTGTTCCACTTATTCATGCATTCATTGGTTGCTTCTTGTATGTGCCCTGACCAGAGTTTGAACTTGCAACTTTGGCATATCAGGACAACACTCTAACCAACTGAGCTACCAGGCCAGGGCTCTTTTTATCTTTTTCTTAAGGGGAGGGAGCTTGACTGGAGAATACCATAAGTGCCAATGTAAACAAGTGGTTTGTGGAAGTCCCCTGTCCATGAAGATTAGTTTGGCGATATAAATATCTACTCCCAGGCTAGGGAGATGGCCCTTATGATGCCCAGAGGGTAGACTTTATGATCTGAGAGCACTTAGGATGTTTGTAGCAGCAAAGCCACATTGTCCCATTGAATGTCTCTTCCATTTTTAATGAGGAGCCTGGAGGCACTGTATAAATAAAACGGCCAGATTATTAAATTATCACTCTGTAGGACATCTTATATTAGTCCTAATTAAATGATGCTTTTCATATTAACAAGCAGTGCTCAAAAAAGGATTCCAATTTTTAATCCTGACCTAACAGAAGCAGAAAGCCTTAGAAATTTTTAGAACATGCACAGTGCCCCTGGACTCACCTGCGGGCACAGATGATGAGTTTTCAGATCTTGTCCTGCATTTTAAAATTCTCAATAAACACAGTGACTGCCCTCTTTACTCAAACTCAGACATCCTCATTCATCCCAACAAGAAATACTTGGGGGACCTCTGTTTTTAGCTATAATGAAATAAGAGGAATTGGGTTTTCATTCCTACCTTATCTAACTGAAAAAAGTCAATGGATTAGCAACAATGATTCTAGATATTGAACAAATGGAAATAGTGAGATGAACCCTACAGTTGCCCCAACTCACTGTGTGGAGAGGGTTTCCAAACTACAGGGCAGGAGGGGGAACCAGGTTTGGAATATTTAAGGTGCTCTTGTTGGGTATCTGCTACTACATGCTAGGGACACAAAGCATCAATTGAAATAGGCAAGATCACTTTTCTGCTGAGCTTACATAATGTGGGAAGACACAGTCAATACGTATCTAAATAAATGGCATCATTTTAGCTAAGATAGTGGGTTGTCTGAACTGGCCAGCAAGAGCCAATTGTGAGCATTTCTTCCTAGCTCTGTGTTCAGTGACATCATGTTGGTAACTTAAAATTGACCAGTGTGGGAGTATTTACACCCAGGCTAATTTTGTGTTCGTTTGTTTTTTGCATAATTTTATGGCCAACATACTTTTTAGGTAGTGTGGTTGAAAAAGGCTTTGTAAGAGAGAATCATTTCTGTTGAGGCATAAGGTGGGAACATAAACCCAGTTGCTATTATTTCATTATGGCAAATCCTAGGAAGAATGTTCAGGCAGAGGAAATAACATGTGCAAAGGTCCTGTGTCCACATCCTGCTCTCCTCCATTCTCTCTGAGGTTCAGGGTAGAAATTTCACTTTTGCCTATAATCCCTTAATGAGGTTTTCATTCCACTGTGTATCAGCCATTTTTTTCCCTGCATTTTTACTCCCAGATTAGCACAGTAGGATTATCCTTATACAATTATTCCATCTTGATCTTTAATTTTGTTTCCAGATTTTCCTCTCCATTCTGAGTCTTTTTTTCTCCAGAGCAAAATTTTACTACTTGTTCTCAGGAATTCTTCTTTATTTCCTTGTCTATGAAAATGTTGGTCTATAGATACAGGTTTTTATATAGTCTGTGATATTGTTGTACAGTGAGAGGAGATTTTAAAACAACAAAAAAGAGGAAATATTCCATTGGTATCTAGAGATGTAGGACTTCAGCATTAGAAATTGAAAAGACTTTGGAAGAGACTTTCCAGAAGCATTTTCTTAAGTACCAGGGTGTCTTCAGAGAAGCTGCAGAGTTGAGCCTGAAGGAATGACCTGAGTGGACCAATGACCTGAATGACCAGCAGGTCAGTGTTAATTGATAATGATGCTTTTTATGGCAAAATACGAACTGAACCTTAACTCTATTCTTAATATGCACTGCAGAAGCAGAGAGGAGAAATCCATAGTTCATGACCCTGTAAGATTTATGTCTCAAGCACTTTCAAGGCTGCATCTTTTGGCTGTGTTGTTGCACAACCTATCCACTACTCTCAGATATTCTCTGACATATCTCCTCTTTCCTCTTATGAAACAAATAAGATGTTCCCATAGGAACAAGGCCTGCCTTCCTCCTTCCTTCCTTCCTTCCTTCCTTCCTTCCTTCCTTCCTTCCTTCCTTCCTTCCTTCCTTCCTTCCTCCCTTTCTTTCTTTCCTTCTTTCTCTCTTTCTTTCCTTCCTTCCTTAATAATTTTTCAATGTCTACAACTTTTAAAGAATAGTCTAGATAGCCAAAATCTTGCAAAACAATTATGTATGACTATTAGACTTACAAGGTAGAGAAGCACTGCTGAACATTGGTGTACACTCACTCACAAGGAAAGGAAGAAGCATGTGGCAAAAGTCACAATTCTAATGTAGGTCTCCCAGTGGCCAGTGCCTCAGAGGTTAGGATGCAGAATTCATTTCAGAAGGTACTGTTGGGTGTTGCCCAGATGAAACTGTGTCATTCGCCTGAGGCGCAAAGGAATTCATACTGCAGGATGGAGTTGGCTGACATAGTCCATGTGCTTAGACAGTCACAATCCAATCTTAATGAATTCCTTAGCCAAGGAAACTGGTTCTGGAGGCCAAGAAGGTTTCTGGTAGATGGTGACATCCAACCTCAGCTCTCGTCTAGACTGTTGACCAGGGAGGTGTTTTGGAAGAGTCCAGTTCTGCTCCAAAGTCATCAATGTATGCTAGGCTCTGTGCTAGACATTGAGGATAAAGAATAGAAGACTCAGATCCTATTCTTTCAGAGCTTGGGATAGTGGGCAAATTAACATAGTTTTAATTTAGTATGATGTATTTTCAGTAAAGCTAGAAGAAGCAAAATGCCAGTGAAATAACCTACAGGAATTTTTATCATCTTAGGAACAGGGAATCATCAAGTACTATCTTCCAGGCCCCATACTGAGTGCTTTGCATGCATTATTTTATCCTCAAAGCAATCCTGTATTGTAAATACTCTTGTAGACAAAAGTCCATTTTGTTTATTTGCAACCTGAGCACAGACAGGTTATACTACATACTCATGGTTGCACAATATGTGGTAGAGAAAAGATCAGAACTAAGAAAATCAAATTCTTGAGCTCAGCTCTTAATCATTAGCTATTCCAACATATAGCTAGAGTAACATAGATTTAGCACTGCTAGATCTCTGTTTCCTCATCAGGAATATGGGGACATCACAGCATAGAAACTCTGAAGGTGAGCAAAAGACTTTGAATGGCAATGAATTCAGATGAGTGACTCAGGCACTGTTATACCTCTCTCTTTTTAAACCAAGTATCCAGCACCTATAACTAAACAACCCCCAATCTGGAAACACTGGGGGGCTGCTGAGTATTATTTTGTTTCCTTTTCTTAGTCTAAGCCAAATGCACGACGTAAAACCTGTAATTTTGACCACATTATCACCATGTTCTAACCCGGCAAGCTTATTAGTTTAGACAATTAAGAAAATACAAGTGAAAATACTGGTTACTATGCAGAAAAGAGTAACATAAATCTAAGATGTTGGGACAATTAGCATTTGCAATAATAAAAATCAAGTCAAACACTAAGGATATGAATATTATGTTTATTATTTAGCATTTGCATAGCATTTGCTATTTGTTAAATGCCTGATCATTGTTTTTGGCCATTTCTTTTGGTATAACTCTGATAAAGCACATTTCCTATTCTAATGGGTAGCATAAGGGGGGGGTTAAGTGAGAGCCCATTAAATTACAATTCATATAATCTTTCTATCCTCTTGCTCTCAACTGAGACTAGAGAAAGAAAACACCCAGAAAGCCTGTTAAAATGTAAGTCATTTCATCTCCCTCCTTTGTTCAAAGACCTCTAGTGGCTCCCCTATTTCTCTCAGAGTAAAAGCCAAAATACCATAAATGCCATTTGATATCCTAGATTGGATCCTACATGAAAGAATGGCATTAGTGGAAAAATGGGGAAATTTTAATTAAATCTGTAGTTTACTTAATATGAATATACCAATGTCACCCTGCTCAGTGTGTATCAGAAAGATCACAGATTCGATTCCTGGTCAGGGCACATACATGGGTCACAGGTTCAATGTCCAGTCAGGCACGTATGGAAGGCAGCCAATCGATGTTTCTCTCTCACATTGATGTTTCTCTCCCTCTTTTTCTCCCTCCCTTCCCCTCTCTCCAAAATCAAATATAAAGTTAAAAAAATTAATAGTAATATAGCAATGTGTTAACTTCTTCATTTGCATAAATGCACACAGTCAGGTAAGATGTTAACTTTAGGAGAAGCTGGGTGAGGTATATATATTGTCTTTTCAACTCTTCTGTAAAATTATTTTAAAAATTTAAAAGGATTAAAATTAAGGTAAAGTTCCCACAGCAGCTTACAAAGCCTTATATGACCTGTTTCTACTCCCTCATTATATCTCTGATGGCATCTTCTATTCTCTGCCCCTTGATCTCACTGCAACAGCTTCACTTTTCCTTAAGTTTCAACCCCAGGGCCTTTGCACTGGCTGCCTCTGTTTCTACACTACTTTTGCCTGGGCTATGCCCATGGTTTATTCCTCTTTGCCAAATTTTGGCTCAAATGTCACCTTCTCAATAACTATTCACTGAAAATTTCAAACTCTTTCTAGAACCCCCAGTCCTCGCATTCACTGCTGTGTCTGCATCATGGTGTGCACGCTTCTAACACACTTTGCAATGTTCTTATTTATGTTAGTGCTTATTATTTTCCCCTCCTACTACAAGTTAAGCTTCTTGAGAAGAAGGGTTTTTGTGTATTTCCTCCACTATGCATTTCTATCACCTAGAATTAAACCTAGCACACAGATGAATATTTGTTGAGCCTAAATCCTAAATTCTGAATTAAAAGAAGGACAATACCTATTTCTTGCTTTGATAATTAGAGCATTGTGTAATCAGGTCAATATGCAGTTCTATAGAATCCTCATGGCATTGAGCATTATTACAACCATTTATTGGGCTCTGAGAAGCCTTGAGTTCTGCCCAAAGTCATACTGCTCTCTGCCGAAACTCAGAGCCAGGATTCAGACCTGGATCTCGGGATGCTCATCCAATCCTCTTTCTTTTACATCATGTTGTGGACCAAAATGACATACCTTGCCTTATTTCATTAAAACTGTGGTACTCAAGGATTAGATATAGTGTAACTGGTACAGTCAGTTGTTCATGTAACCCAATCCTTTTTCTGGGGTGGCAATACCATTGAAGATAACTATAAGGAACATATTATTTCCCACAAAGGTCATAGATTATTCTGGGATAGTGTGAATGTTTCTTAAGTAATTTAATATGAAACTCGTACTTTCAGTTTCCCACTCAAGGGCCTATTTTTGTTTTCAGCTTCAATAATCCCTTATGGATGAAAAGCTTCATTCCCAGGAAGGCTGTGTGATGTCAGGGGGAGGGCACTGGCTCAGAATCTCAAGGCCTTAGTTCCAGGACCCACTCTCCTATTCACTAGCTATGTGGACCTGCTCTTGAGATTTAGTTTCCTCATATATAAAATGGGTATAATTTTAGCATCAACTTCATGGAAGTGGCATGAGGATAAGTGATATATTCGACATGAAGGACTATGCACTGCCATTACAACTGTTATTGTTAGGATAAAATTGTTTAAATGAAGAAATTGACATGGACAGTAAGTTTTTTCCTAGAACCTTCTTGGTTTCAGATTTCTAAGTTAATTTAATATCCATCAACTATGTTCGTGATTTTAAGAGATTTCTCCCAAATGTCTCTATAAACAACACAACATCACATTCATCTTCATCATCATCACCACCACCATCATCATCTTCATCAAACACCTATCATTTATTGAACAGCTATTAGGATCCAGGCTCAATGCTACACTCTTAATAATATAATCTTGCTTTATTGCTTACTATGAGTCAGCAAAGCGAGCATTAAAAACCTACTTTAGAGATGAGAGAATGGAGTTTTGGTGGAGGTTATCTAATTTACAAATTGTCATACAAAAGTCATAGGGCCAGATCTGGAACCCAGATACTTCTGATTTCAGAGTGTAGTCTTTCAGCACATTTGGCACTGCCTTATTGCAGAGGACAGTTTTTAAAGTAACTGGAAAAATGACCAGAATATGACTCTTCCAGGGTCATATGCTTTTCTAAATCTTTGTCATCATTTTCTTAGGACTGTGGGCCAGAAACCACTTACATTAGAATTGCCTGGTATACTTGTTACAAATGCTTATTGCTGGCTACTACCAGTGATGTGCTGGTTAATGATTAACAGCCAGCTTGGGGCAGTGGGAAGATGGCTTTGAAACATTTACCAATTTCTATGGTATAAATACTCGCCTATGGCCAATTTCAAGCTACCAAAGCCTGGTCAGGGAACGCGGAGTTGGCCAAAAATATAGCACATCATTGTACAATATCTACACCATTCAGGTACAAAACCCAGAAAAAAACCTCAAGGGACTATAGATAATAGTAAAATGTGGCCAAAGAATTAGGAAATGATAAATTTTGAATACTTATTCCAAATATGTAACTGTGGGTTTATGTCATTTACTTTTATCAAAGGTTGTATTTAGCAACAAGCTCACAATGTCCCTGCCATTAACAGCCAGCTGTCAGAGGTAGGTATGAGCAGGCTGTAACTTCCACAGAGCCACCTCACACTGCCAAAGTCAGCACTGAGAATGCCAGAACCCTGGAATCTGCATTTCTGGAGAAATTATTGAGTCAGTGCCAAAAGCCTTTTGTACAGCACACTTGAAGTAAGTGTATAAAAGGAATATAAAATATGATTGGCATCTGAAAATGTACATGGCATTCCTATTCCTAGTAAATGCTCATGGGCAGTTATGCTAAATAAACTCTACTGTTACTCATCTTAAAAGAGTTTTTTCATAAGTTGAATAAAAATAGTCCAAAATTTCATTTTATTTTGCCCTTCAATGAAGTATGCTTTGCTCTATGTTAAAGAATAAGGCAGTAATCCTATTTCCCTCACAGCCGGCATGGAAGGATGGTTCAGAGGCCTTTCCTGAAAGGTTTAGGCAAAGATAACAAATGTCAGGGAAGCTGCAGGGCAGGGATGAATGGAAAAATAGGCTTGTAATCTCAAATTCAATATGAAAGATCGAAAGCATCAAATAATCAGTCAGCAGTGAGCCTCCTCATCAGAATGTTCCATCTGCCTTGGAATTCAACCTTGTGATTGTATTATGATGTATACATTATACATCTCTCTCTCTCTCTCCATATATAGAAAAACCCAGGCACATCTGAGGTCTTGCTTGACTCAGTAGAGAAACCATTTGAAACATCACCTGCCTCCACCCTCTCTACCCCCACCCTACCCCGTGCACCTTAAATATATAAACATCTCTTTTCTAGGTAGAGGTTTTAATTCAGGGAGAAAGCATGCTCCCTCAAAATCAAGCACCATCCAGTGGCTATGAGTAAACCCTGCTACACAAGAGAGCCATCTAAGGCTTGGGATTTGTCCTCTAAACAATGGTTTTGTTTTTGCAAGGTGCATATGGAAAGTAGTTAATGGATATCCATGACTAATGTTTACTCAGTGCTTACAAAATGTTCTAAGTTATTGATAAGCACTTTGCATACATGACTGTTTTAATCCTCCTCCCGTGTTGTGGTTCTTATCAAGTCACATTGAAGATAGTCAATCAATATTCTTTGAATGAATAAACTCACAAATTCCCATTTGAAAGCCATAGAAGGTAAGATGTAGAGAAGTGAAGTAACATGTCCAAGGTCAGATAACTAGGTATTAGTGGCCCAGTCTCAGTTGTTCTCTCAGTCCAGAATCATAAACTCACACTATTGCGTACCTAGGGTATAAAACAGTGGCTTTTAGATGTTAAAGTACATCAGAGTCACCCATAAAGATTATTTGAAATGATTCATCTTGGGTCCATAATTATTAATGGTTAGTTTGGGGCTGGGCCCAGGAATCTGCATTTCAGCAGGCTTCCCCAGGTGACTTACAGGTGATCTGAAGGTTATACTTGGAAATAGACTTATTTAGTGCATGTAGATCTCTCTACACCTCCAACCATAGGCAAACCTGTCTACCTTTCAGACCATAAAATCTGCATTTTGCTAGTGGTGACCATGAACCACCCACCCACTATTAAGGTAGAGTTTCTCACCCCGCCTTCCACACTCACCCTTCCTGAGTCTCAGAGCCTTGAGTTTTTAGACATGGTTCCTGCAAGACCATAAAATTCAGTGCCTTCATTTATTCAGGGGCAATGAATTTCATCCCAGAAACATGAAATAGTGAGACATCACTAAAGTTAGACTGGAATCTAAGTCTCCTGAATTGAAGGATTTGCATTGACTAAACGTCTTCTAGTTGCTTCAATGGTTTCCCTATTTTCATCTTCTATGTGGGCAAATCTTGCTTTTTAAGTAGAGTAACTGGAAAAAGGAAAAAATTGACATTTGAAATAGCCAAAGCACTTTTGGGGGTATAATCCTTTTTGTTTTTCTCTGACTCAAGAAGGGGCTGGTATTGCCATTATTATTTCACAAATGAAGTGGACACTCTGAGAAGGTAAGTGACTTGCTCACTGTCATGCAGCAGGAGTCTACCACTCGAGTCTTGCCATTGAAGTCTTACCCTCTTCTCATTAGAGTGATGAATGACATAATTAGATGAGAAATTACCCCAGGACTAGTGGGTATTTCCCTGTCCTCACTCTAAGAATTAGACTTTAGACCATCAAAAGGTTTGCCTGTGAGCCCTGCTACTATACAACTGCTAAGTTTCTAGATGAATGAGACTTTCTTCAAGAAGTTTTCCATATGTCCTCTTTTATTGCATTATGTACCCAAAGGTCCTTCAGAGGGCTTCAGAGGTCTTGTGATTGTATGTCATTATCTTCCTCTTCTGCATGAATGGGAGATCCCAAGGACTCTCTGAGTATGTCTTATTTATCCTTATTCCTCACATCTAGCAAATTTTCTTTATATAAGCAGAAGCTTTTTAAATGGAAACAAGTAAAACAGTATAGACCCAGGGTATTAGTTCCTTTAAGAACAAATAATGGCAAACTATGGCCCACAGGCCAAGTCTGGCCTACCACCTGTTTTTGTAAATAAAGCTTTATGGAAACACAGCCATGCTCATCATTTGTTTATGGACTGCCTATGGCTGCTTTTAGGTGATATGGAGGCAGAATGACCAGCAAAGTCAAACTACTTACTAATGGCTCTTTAAGAAAAAGTTTGCTCTCTATCTAGGTGAGGAGCAAACTAGAAAGGAATGCAGGCATTTCTATTTCTGCAGTATATTTCTTAATATTTTCACTTCCTAACATATATTTTCACCACTCCCCACCCACCAGTGTAAGAGAAACGAGCCTTCTAATGAATAGGATTTGGGACTCAGAAGTGATCTGAATCACGTTAGCCATTTAGATAAATTGTGTACTTTATGAGACATGTCAAATGTCTGTGAACAGACATATTAATGTTCACAAAGAATGAAATCTGCATGTCTCCATGTATACCAGAAAACCCCCAGTAGTCCTAGAACAAAACCCTCAGAGTGCTTGTCTCTTTGTTCCAAGCATTTATATAAAGAAAGAAATAATTAGTAAGGAAAATCCAGGGATTTTCGCTGAGATCAGTTTCATCTTAAATTCATCACCAATTTTCTGGAACCAAACTATGCTTTCAGCAGTTTTCTTAGGCCCAGAAAATTAGCATAATGTGTAGATTTGCCTTTTGGTTAAATTAAGTCTTGCATAATACATTCAGGGAAAAAATCTTTGAGCTAGGTGGGTTTGAGGGTTCACTACAAAATATTAATTTTTTGAATTGATTTTTAAATTGGCCTTGATTTCTGAGTGGGACAGGGGATTAACCAGGGGGCTGAAGTAGGTGTGGGGAAGACTGTCAAAGTCACTCTGGGAGGGGGAGAGTGGGATGCCAGCAGGAAGGGAAGGCTGCCGTCTTGTTCACCCTGGGTGTTTTCCAAGCTAGGAAACAAGGAGGCTCATCTTAATGATGCCATCAAAACAGGAGGTAGTGGCAGAGCTCTTGGGAGAACTTGACACATTCCTTAAATGAGTTGGGTGTGGGGATGTCATTAATATAGAGATTCAAGCCTCCTTCTCTTCTGGGATTTATAAAGGTGGAGGCTTGCTGAAACAGTAGGGTGAGAAAGAATTATCATGGGATATGTTAGGGCACCCGTCATCCATTCCCTAGGGTTCACCAGGCTCTTGAAAGAAACTGAAGCTCAGAGGACAGGACAGGCATTCCAAGGCTGTCCAGGAAGCCTGATGCTGACGGGAGGACCCCCATCTAAAAGGAGAATTGGGAGCATTGAGGACTGCCCTTGAAGACATAGGACTCTGGGCAACAGTGGAAGATGATGGAATGGCTGATAACTGTCCCAAGTAACCCAAGCATGTGGCTGCCTTAGGCTCCACCCCATCCACAGAAGCCACTGGGCACAAGAACTCCAGAAGAATGAGAGGGAAAGCAGAGAGAGGCACTGGCTTCCCACCACCAGGAAGCATCTTGTGTCACTGAATATCCTCTGCCTCCTCAGTCCCTTTGTCTCTTCTCCCAACCCCCAGCCCTAAAAGAAGGGGAAGAAGGAGGATTCCACAGGCCCACAGACACTGAAAGGACTGGAATGGTAGGGGTGAAGAGGCAGGAAATAACCCCAGCCACAGCACAATACAGCACTAGGAAGAGAGTCTAAATCTTACTGACTTTGAAAGCTTTCAGATGGAATGACCTGAGATCAGTTCTGACTTAAATTTGTCACCAATTTTCTGCAACTAAATTATGCTTTTGGCCATTTTCTTAGGCCTGGAAAATTAGCATATTGCATAGATTTGCCATTTGGTTAAATGAAATCTTGCATAATATGTTAGAGGAAAACGTCTTTGAGCCAGGTGGATTTGAGGATTCACTACAGAATATTAACAAGTTTTTCTTACTGAACTGATGTTTAAATTGACCTTGATTTCTGAGTGGGATGGAGGATTAAAGAAAACTGGAAGGAGGAGTTGGGATGGGGAGAAAGTTGTAAGAGAGTCACCCCTGAACAGGAAGAGTGGGGGTGCCAGCAAGAGTGGCCAGAAAACCATTGCTTCTTTAGATGACAGGAAGGAGTCAGACTCGGGAAGTTGCACTACCACACTCTCAACCATCCTGCCACACTGCTTTCTGTCTTCTGACTGAGCATCCTGAAAAAGCACTTAGCCCCTCTGAACCTCGGTTCTTTTATCATAAAATGGGGACAAATGATAATCTTCCTCTGAGTCACTAGGTGATGCAATAAAATATAATGCCTGCAAAGGGCTTCAATTAATGTTTCTTAAATGAGTACCAGGTGCTCTAGATGTTGATCATCATCATAATTATGGGCCAGGAAGGGCACTCACCTGTAGTGACTCATTTGGGGGTAGTACTAATAATAGTATACCTGTTTTTCTAGATGAAGGAACTGAAGCCCAGAGAAGTTAAATAACTTCCTCAAGGAAGCTAGGAAGTGGTAGAGCTGAAATTCCAAACCAGATAGTTTGGCTACAGAGTCTATAAATGTTTACTGTTGATATTAGTAGTAGTTATTTCCAACTCCTTATTCCTGGAACCAAAACCCACAACTTTGACTGTGAAGCAGAGAAGGAGCACCTTATAGAGTCTTATTATTCTGTTTTCTGATAAACAGATACCAATCCCCAGACAAGCCTGCTATATATCCCCAGGGACTGATATATAGTAGATGCTCAATAAACATATTTTGAATGATTAAATAAGAGAACATGTGGTTTCCAGCCCAGTGAAACCACCTGGGAATAAGGAAAGGTGCTTTGCAAACTCTGCTTTGATGACACTGGTATGGACTGAATATTTGTGTTTTCCCTCCCCTAAACTTGTATGCTGATGCCCTAATCCCAAAGTGATGGTCTTTGGAGTTGGAGAGTTTGGGAAGTGTTTAGGGTTAGATAAGGTCATAAGGGCAGGAGCCTCATGATGGGATTAGCATCTTTATAAGAAGGATTGAGAGAAACTCAACCAGGTGAGTACATAGTAAGGAGGTAGCAAGGCAGAAAAGAAGCTCTCCTTAGTAACCAAATATGCAGACACCTTGATCTTGCACTTCCCAGACTTCAGAACGGTGAGAAATAAGTGTCTGTGCTTTAAGCCCTCCAGTCTATAACATTTTGTTACAGCAGCCTGAGCCGACGAATACAGACACCTTAGCAGTTCATTTCCTTCACTGACGTGTTAAACACTTGGCCCCTTGCATGCTCATCCTATATTTTCAGAGAATAAAAAAAAATAGCCAAAGAATTTGTCAGCTCTTCTCTGTCCGTCAGCCTCATTCCTGTCTGAGGAATCTCATCATTCCAGCAGAGCATTGAATTTATTCAAGTTGAGGGAAATGTGATGTTTTTCTTAAATTTACATCACCTGGCTGTGGAATCCGCCCTGCCGAGCTAGGAGGGAGGCATTAACTACATCCAAAGCTGTGTGATTAACTTATTTGTTTGCCTACAGAGCTCAAATGAAAAAGCAGGAAGCTGAGTGAATCTGCACAAGCCCCGTTTTGAAGTAGGATTGTGAGCAAACCCGAGATGTGGGTTTTAATTCATATTCCCTGGGCTTACCATTATTATTATTTTTAATGGAAAATAACTTTGCACAATCTTGCTCCATTTTAAATGGAGAATGTGCAATATTGTCTAACTCAGGGTATGAAGTTGATTTAGTATGCATGATTTTCTCTGTCCCCCCATCCCTTTCTTTGGTTCCTTGAACACATTCAATATAGTTACATTTTTGCTTAGAACATATATATTTTCCCCCTGAACTTTTCTCGATTGCTTTTTTATCAGGTTTACAAATCAAATCAAATAGGTATATTGCAGAGCTCTGTGATATTATTTTCTGAGCTTATAGTACAATGTATTGAATTATGCCAGTCCATGCTTTGCTCCTACTATTCTCTGCAGATTGAGAGAGAGGGACTGTGGGCCCCGTAAATTCACTTGGCGCTCAGCATTACTGGCTAAATCAAGACTGCTATTCAGGCTGCAAGAAGAGACAGAGCAAGTGTTCGTTACACAAATCAATTTGGTCCAAAGTTCATCGCAGTGGTACTCAACCATCGCTCACATAATATTGTCAACTTAATCAAATAATGCCTCAAAGACACTCACAAGGTTTTCTCTCTGAGAAAATTGGTGGAGGAGGGAGAAGCAGCTGGCTTTCCAAAAGCATGCTCTTTATTTATCACTATTAAGAGCCCTCTGCATGGAGAGAATTAAGCCTGTAGGAGAGGGAAGATGCTGAATATTCAATAGGCTGACTGGGAGGAAACTGTGCTACATGAGCATCACATCTTGGGTGTGGGGTTTCGATATCTGGATGGCAGAACTGGGGATGCTCGTGTACAAAGAAGCTGGACCCAGAGAGGTTTCCTGGAATGCTGCAATAAAGATCTGCCAAGTGCCTACTGTGTATCGTGGCGAAAGACTTCAAAATTGCATTCAATACAGTGTGTCTTTGACGTGGTCATATTCTAGTAGAACAAAGAGGTAAGTAAACTGATAATATTTGAAAATCTGTGGTTAATAAATGTTCAACAAAGGTGAACACAGGACTCTAAGAGCTCCAAGCAGGCATCTGAAGCAGCCTAGTTTGGTTATTTTTTTGTTGGTTGATTGTAATAGGGCCCTATTCTCAGAGCTTGTTCTATTTCTAGTCCAGACCTAGAGCACATGCAGTTAGAATGTCACTGAATCTTTAGTCATCTGTAAGAATGCTTTGCAGTTGCCTTCCAGAGCATCTTCACCTTGACCCTGAGAGGCCATTGAGGACTGAAAAGAGTCCAGGATATGGAGTTACATATCCTAGATTCAGTCCTGGCTCTGCCATCTTTTTGCCTTGTGACTTTGGACAGGTCACTTAACCTCTCTGAGCCTAAGTTTTCCAAATTGTTATGGTGGGATAAGGTATGAAAAACACCTAGCTAGATGCCTGGCTCACAATAGGACCTCAGCACAATTTTATTTTCAAGCCCCTATCCCAGATCCTTTAGGCAGTTCCACACTTGGTGTTCAAGCTGTCAGTGGATGGTAGCATGTGGTATCAGATGTTTCAGCCAAGAATAGGGGAGGGCAAATGTCCTTCAGCAACAGTGGTGCTTATTCATGGGTCCATGGATGTCTATGCTTCCTGCAGGGAGTTTGTAAATTTCCTGAAATTTCATGCAAAAATCAGGTATACATGCATTTTCTTCCCAGATTGTGAATCTACAGCTTTCATCAAATCTTCAGTGTACCCATGATCACAGAAGTAGGTTAAGAACTATTTATCTACGGGCTAAAGAGAAATACCACCAATAACAACAAAAACAATGATAGCAACAAAAGTAGCAGCTGACACTGGTAGAACCAACTGTGTGACAAGTC
>PVKM010004082.1:8447-53967 GCA_004027735.1 Carollia perspicillata | reverse complement strand
GTTCTCTTCCTATTACTTGAGTTAGTGAAAAATCTTTCCGCTCTCATACACCCCAGCCTCCCCGGTCCCCACAGCTCGGTAGCTGGGGTGACCTTTCTAAACATAAGGCTGGTCATGGCCATGTGCCTGCTTAAAGTCCTTCCGAGGTTTCCCATGGCTGCTCCTGCAAACTGCCTAATGTCCCTACGGAGCCAGCTCCGGGTGACCTCTTTCCTCTCCAGCTGCGGGTCTCATCGCCTCCCTCTTCCGTGCCCTCCTGCAGCCACACTGGACTTTTCCAGTTACTCCGCATCACTCACTGGCTGTGCCTGGGGCTGAGCAATCACATACGCTGTTGCTTCCGCTTCAGAGGGGTCTGTACCCCTGCTCCCTGAGAGCCTCACCTTGTTGTTTATACGCTGCACTGGGGGCACTTTGTTGGCGGAGGGGCCACGACTTCCGAATACCTTTACTGACTCCACCCCTTCCCCCACCCTCTGTGCCCAGCGGGGCTGGGTATCCTGCCACCTGTCTCCACTGTAGCCTGTCCTCCCCCATCAGAACATTTTAATTGCTTCCTTATCTCTTTCCCACTGGACAGTCTCTCTTCATTAAACACAGCAATTTTAAACTGAGCCCTAATTAATCAATTACAGACTTTCGATATAAACAGTGAACGCAAAGAGCACCCTATTTAATCCTCTCGTTGACAGAAGGAAACTGCAGCCCAGAGGAGCCGGCGATTTTCCCAAGGTCACACAGCTGACTCATCATTCTGAATCATTCTTCCCACTGCAGACGTCACTGTCCTCACTCTCCTTTGATTCCGGTTTTCTCTGCAAGAAGCTCAGAGGGCCTGAGTGGGGACGAAACCATGGTTGAAACTGCATTTTACCTTGGTTATCAACCAATTGAAAGCTGTGATTAAAAAATTTTAATCACAAGGCCTGTCATTTCTCATTCAAAGTGAAACTTTTTGTTTTTGTCTGAGTTACAGGGAACAGGGACTCACCCAGGCATCTTCTGGTGAGACTATGCGTGACAAGGCTGGAAACGCATTTCCTGGGAAGGAGAGAGGCGCAGAAAGGGCAGCCTCACAGAGCCTTGGGCTGGGAGACCGTGACAACTCATCCCGGCCGGCTGCAGGGGGCTGTGCTATCCTTTCCTCTGCGGGAGCATTTTCACTCCTCTGCCCTGGCTTTGGTTGGCTGCTCCTTAAGTTCACTTTTAATAAGCAGTAGCCCATTTCATTTGATAGCTGCCTTGCTGTTATTAAACACACACACACAGTGACCTGTTGGGTAGAGGGTGCAGGGAAGTTGACCCTTTGAGAATGTCTTAGGCAGGTGGGCTCTCATAGTACCTAGCAGGGCCATCCCAGTTCAAGGTCA
The DNA here is from genome assembly GCA_004027735.1 of Carollia perspicillata. Lineage (NCBI taxonomy): Eukaryota > Metazoa > Chordata > Mammalia > Chiroptera > Phyllostomidae > Carollia > Carollia perspicillata. Next base: position 52,597 of record PVKM010004082.1, on the reverse strand, counting down.
GCCTGGGTTAGTTTCTATAATAAAGCCTGTGCACTTGGACAAGATTATACATGGCTCATGAAATGAAGTTCTGGATTCTCTACATGGTGATGATTTAAAGTTCTTCTAAAAAATGTTAGTTTGTCAGTCTGAGTAGCTAAGGCCTGAATTATATCTGCTGTTGAAACATGGGAATTGAATAGAATGTCCTCTTCCACTAGTTTGGTTTTCAGTCATCTGTCCTGGGACAGAATCTGAGGCCTGGATTGAAAGAGCGTTTGGGAGGTGTCAGTGTTACAGAACAGTCACACACACACACAGGGGCCCGGACTCAGGAGGATGGTATACTAATACCGTCCAGACCACCTACTGGGCTCGTGTGTCCACTGCCAATTAGAAAGATATCTCTCAATGCCAGAGATTTGTGAAAAGGAAAAGAAATGTTTATTTAAGTCTATACAGACTTAAAGTGGTGACCTAACTTCTTCATTAAAATATCAAAGTCCTTTGAGATACCCACAGATGCACTCAGCAGCTCCTGTCTCCCCCCTGCCCTAATTCAGGGTACCGTAACTCAGGGAGAGAGCACATGTCCATGTTTCCAGGCCGCTGGCACCATCAGCAGTGTTGCTGTCCAGGCAGGATATCCAATTAATCCAAAGCCATGTGGCACCTTTTCATGGTCTACTGGCAAGAGTTCTTTGTACCCATTTTTCCAGGCACAGTCTCTTCTTTCCTCCACCAGAGCTGCGGGGGTGTGCACTCTGGCAAAACTTCATGGTTCCCCCTTAATGGCTGCCGTGTCTGGGTTTAAATCCCCACGCCAATCTTCCTCTGTACCCCCATTTCCGACTCTTCCTACATTCAGTTACACCTGCCAGCATCCCTGTATTATCCCAAGTTTACTGGGCTGCCATCGTGAGTCTGGGCAGATATCAACCAATATCCTGAAGCCAATCTTCTTCCAGCTCCCACGCAGGCGCTGTAACTTGGTGGACCTGCCCCCCACTTACATCTTGGGGGGAAGTGACTTCCATCCCCCTGGCTCCAAGCATGGTCACACCTATTTAACATATCCAAGTAACCCGCCAAAGGCCATAGACATGTTAAATGACCATGCCATGGATTAGCTGCAAGGCTGTGACTGTAGGAAACAGCCCTGCATGCCCTGCTCCATGTGTCCCTCCCCGCAACTCACACCTGTGGGGGAAGGGGTGAGGACATCTTATATGTCTCTCTAATATTTCCTAGACACCTTGAGTTCTGGGCCCCATTCCAAATCCCTTTTGGGGGTCCCCCTCTTGGCTGCACCCTGTATCATCAGCATGACACTCCCAGAATTGAGTGGGATTTTCCCAGGCACATACATTTGTAAAGCTGATTGAAAAATAAGAATGTATGAGTGATGATATTTGACATTCGGAAGAAATGTTTTGACAAGTGTATGTCATAATTTAATGGTGCATGTTTTATAAAGTGGACAGGAGTAACACCATGGAAATGAATGGCTGTCACGGAAGTGGTACTTAATGGTGGTGAACTTGCTGTTGAGTTTCCTCATGTTCTCTGCCATCACTCACTATTTTCAGAGACACTGGTAATGTGTGAATGTGATTGGATCCGGGATTTTCAAAAAGAGCTACAAAAGATGTTTTGGATATTTGTAGACATTTAATATGCATTTCATATCAGATGAAGTTGCTGAATGAATGTTAATGTCATCGGATTAATAATAGTATCATGGTTATGTAGCATGTCCTTATTTTTCTGATATGCCTAGTGAGGTGTTTAGGATGAAGTATACATAGACAGGTAGATGGGAATAGATTAGTTGATTAAGCCAACATAACATAATATGAGCAATTGGAAAATACAGATGCTTTTAGTTCAGCTTTTGTGCAGCATAACTTTAAAAATAAACATAAGGTGAAGGAAAATGGGTTGCTAGTAGCTGGGCGTTTGGCTTGAGTGTGGGATCTGAAGCTTGAGTGAGTCTCAGGTTAGAGAAAACAGATCTTGACATCTCCTTGGAGTAACAAGCAGTCTGGTGTCTAACCAAATGCCTTGCAGGATTTGGGGCACCAACGGTGAATACCTCATTAATGGCCTAATCTCTAAACAGTCTTTGTGGAGGGAGCCAAGCTGTTCCCCGATTTAACTATTAATGAGAAGTAACCCATTTCGTTTGATGGTTGCCTTGCTGTTATTAATCAAACAATGACCCAGTGGTGGAAGGTGCAGGGACATTGTCCCTGTGACAGTGTCTTGTTAATAGCTATTTGGCTGCCACAATGGACACAGAACCTAGAACTCGTGCGGGCGTCTGTGGGTACCTGCAGGGATGCTGGTTGGACTGGCCCTGCACCTGCCATGGTGTTCTTCCAAAGGGGACAGTTTCAGCCTCTTTAAAAGTGATACGATTTTGCAGAGAATAAAGAATAAATGTCCTTGGTAAAAGGGCACATGGAGACCAGATGCACATAGAAGGCAGTGTCAACTGTGCCCCCCTGACATTGTGCAACACAGGACCAGATGTCACCGAAAACCACTTGCTTGCTTACATTTTCAGCACCGAGGAGGAGGTTAAGCAGCTTGAAGGCACTGTGTGATTGGTTCATTCTGATAGAGGGCCATTGTTATTGTCTCTACACTTTTATTCTGCTGTTTTGGCAGATTCAGTTTTTGGATGGATCCAGTAGCCAATAATTTAAAGCAATGTAACCAGTAAATTTCTTAAAGTAAAACCTTACCAAGCAAATACCAGAATGCATCTTTAAAAATATCCTTCTAGTATTAGCAACCGTCTGTGTAACAGCCGTGGTCTGTTTGGGGGTTTGGAGCACCCTCTATCTTCCAAGCTGTTGTAAATGTTCTTTTTGAAATGGGAAGAGCATGAGTTGGCTTAGAGGAGGTTTCTATAGAAGCGCCTTCTGTGTTTGGCTTATGGCACCCACAATCATAGTATGAATTCCGATTGCGGGGTCACTTATTATCTATGAAAAGTTAATTTGAGATAGTGAAACTTTTAGCTGATGAGCATCCAGTTCTAAAGCTGCATTTGAAATGCAGTTAGTTACCTTTGTCACCTTGCTACAGGTGGATGTTAATCTTCTGTCCTTTATTATTCGAGCTGTTGGCAGAGAGGCTGATGATCCCAGCAATGGCAAGAAAAGAGCAGAGAGCAGGGGCACCAACAGGCAGTGGCTCCTTATTGGTTTATCAAATTGTTCTTTTGTCAAAATGACTGCAAGAGAATTTTCAGGGTGCCAGTATCACACAAACCTAAATTCATAAAGCTTTCTGCAGTGGAATCACATTTTAAAAGTTTAGCTCGGGGTTTTCTGAGCTCACTGGGGTTGAGGCGATTTTGTTGACATTTTCTGTAAGTGGATTAGGCTCGCGGGCATCTGCCCAAAGCAGACAGATGGCTTCTTAACCAGAGCAGCCTCTCGGGAACCTGTCTTACAGTATCTCTAGAAATATACTGGGTCTGTCACAAAAGATAATGTTTGTCCTTAATTTCTTGTGGTGACAGATGATTTCAGTACATTTTTACTTTCTCATCTGGATCAAATGAAACAGCTGTTTAAAAATTTTTTCAAAAAAAATTTCAATAGTGAGAAACGCTTTGGTGTTTTCCACTGAACAATGTTGTAACTTGTAAGCTACAAGAAAAGAAGCTTGTGGAGTGGGGAGGAGGACACGTTCTGGGGGTCCCCAAAGAAAGTCTGCACATCAGTGCAATTGTTACTCTTTTTAATTTAATCACTATGGGGTCTCTTATAGGACTGATGGGTGATCCATCTTGAATTTTATTCTCAGTAAGTTGATTTCCACCACTTCACCAGCTTGTCCTTCTTAAGATTCAAAGTGATTTTGTTTCTTCAGCTTGATAAGGTAAAGTGCAGTAGAGATCCATAACATTATCGTTATTGATAACAAAACATTTCATTTATGTAAACCTTTCAATGATCTGTTTATAGAGTAATAATAATAGCATATAAACATTAGTTTGCCATGTATCCCAGGCATTATTCTGATGAGTCACCTGTATTGTCTTTATTAATCTCACAATAAGCCTAAAGATGGGTACAGTTATAGCCATTTTATGGCTGAGTGAACTAAGGCACCTAACGACCTTGCCCAAGGTCAAAAAGCTAAGAGGTAGTGGAGCCAGGATTAAAACCAGGTCATCTGATGGTGGAGGTCACAGAATATATTCACCTATCGAACAGCAATATGATTATTACATGAGAGACCAAATTGTTATTACGTGAGAGAAATCAGAGAATACCCGAGAATACCCGAGAATCGCAGTATTGCTTCCTCCCTCCTGGAGTTCTGGCTCTGCCGCTCAGCTGTGTGTGCTGCTGTCTCCAGCAGCCAACGGGGACAGGAGATTATTAGGGGCTCACGGGCCCTGCAAGGAGCTTCAGTGTCCCGGAGACCTGAGAACTAACGGAGGAACCTCGCTTTAACAGCGTCCTTTAAAATGCCCAGCCGGTGCCAGTGATGAAGCTAATTCTTATAAAATCTTTTCTGGATCTGATCTGTTAGGGCTCATGATGATACCTTTGAAATGAAGACCAATCATCTTCTCCATGCTTCTTCCACGTATGAAATCTTCTACTGTTGCTTTTGTCTTTCAGTTTTCTGAAAATTTGGCCCAGATTAAAATTATTACATTCTTCCAAACTCTGAAATTTGTCACACTGAAGGCAGCAATCAGATATCAAAGTGTTTTTGTGGGACATTCATGGGGTTCTATCAAATGATTTTTTTCTTTTTTAAATCAAATAGGTCTTAAGCTGTTTTTTCTTTGTATTCTATGATCCAATAGATGAGATGTTCAACATATCTTGTGATGTTTCTAAATACAGTGAAGAAAAAACATTTATTGGCCTGGGAAATAGGCATTATTAGTTATTTCTTTCATACTTCTTTCCTATGTGAACCTGGGAAATATATTTATTTAGTTTTCTTGAGTCCATTTCTTGATTTATAAAGTTAAACAAGTGGTATCAATAGTTGTCCTTCTAATGTTTCAAAAATTTGAAATAATTGCTAAGAACTCTTAGCAGAACAAAATCATACTGTCTATTAAAGTACTCTTTAATAGAATACTTTATTGAGTATATTCTACTCTTGGTGTTTTTTTAAAGGTATAAATGTCAAGGAAATGAAATAAATTCTAGGTAAGTAAAATATAAGAAGAAATGGAATGTATTAGGCCATTTTTGATGCTGCTCCATAGAGGCAGTGTCCTTCTAGAACATTCTCCCATACTATTTATATCTGTATCTGTAAGACAGTAGAAGGATTGAGGACTCAAGGTGCAAGCATCAAAAGATCCTCATACTCTATTTCACAGGTGGCAAACACAAGACCCGAGGGCTGAATCCTGCCGTCCACCTTGTTGTATCCGGCCCAGCACCTTGTTTCTACCCAGTGGCAGCACCAGGCTCCTTGCCCCTAGTTAAGGAGTAGTTACATTTATACAGTCCTAAAATCCCACTTGGCTGACCTTTGAAGGCAACCGCGAAGCTGACTGATGTGGCCCCAGATGACAATGAGTTTGACACCCCTGCTCTGTTTTACTCATTATAAGATGCGTAGAGAGAAATGAAGGTTCTTCTCCATCGTTTATGCTGTTGCTCTATCATTCATTCTGTTGCTCAGTTGTTACTGACACAGGGAAGCCTTGTCTGATCTTCTAACCCCATGTTCTCACAGTGTCACGTTCCTTTTCTTTAAGCATGTAGCACGACTTGTGTTTAGACATAACTTTATTTTTATAACTGTTTGATTTATGCCTGTATCCCTGATTAGACTTAAATTCCGTGTGGTCGAGAAGGGCGTCTGTGCTCAACATCACATCCCCAGTGTAGTCTGGTGGTTCTTAATGGGTGTAGCACTGCCCCCTAGAGGGCATTTTGGAAAATCGTGGATGTGATTGGGAGGATTCCCCTGGCCTTTGGTGGTGGTGGCCAGGAATGCTGGGGGTCCTGCCCTGGAGCACAGTGCAACGTAATGAGGCATTGCCCCTGTGCCGCAAGACTTTCTTAAGCCCTGCCAGACTGAACCCTCTAAAATGCAAATTGAAGTAATTTAGTACATTATGTTAATTTTTTACAAGAAGTTACGTGAAAGGCCCAGTATATGAGTTTCTGAGAGGGAAGTCTAAATGAATAAAGATATTATTTTCAAATTATTGAATAATTTATTCACCCTGGGAATTCTGTCTACTTTATTGTATAATTATTATACAGTAGTACTAGAACAAACTGGGAAGGGAGACGTTGGTTTTAATTTGAAATGTTATTTTTTATCATTGGCAGTCCATGGTAGGCGTCTCACAGTGTCCTGCAAAGTGGAAGCTAATATTATCACTCATAAGGAAAATGTCCTTTGAGGTCTTTTTGAAGATTTAGTGACTTTGGTGGGATGTACAGACATCATTTACTTCCTCACTTGTGGGATTATCAGGCTTTTTCTCCATGGGGAGAATGCGTACTTGTTTTGGCATGTTATCTCTACCTTAATTAAGGTTATTCCTTCTTTTATTATATGCAAACAATACTGGTCTGGTCTGTTGTCATTATTTGTTTTTATATTACTGTCTGTCTGGTACATCTGCATTTTTGTTTTTTAATATATATTTTTTATATGGGATGGCATCTGATCTTCTTATGTCTCTTTCACATTCAAATGAATCCATATTAAGTCAGCATAGGCATCTGTCCACTTCATTATGGGTTCTTGTATGCCTGTCCAGGCATTTGCATATTGCAATACATATTATTTTGTGTGTGTGTGTATATGTGTGCGTACACACACACACACACACACACACAATTTAATTCTCACCCAAGGACATTTTTTCATTGTTTTTAGAGATAGAGGAAGGGAGAGAGAAACACTGATGCCAGAGAGAAGCGTTGATAGGTTGCCTCCCATACATGCCCAGACTGGGGATCAGACGCACCTGGACGGCGGGGGTCAAGCCGGCAACCCAGGCATGTGCCCTGATCGGGAACTGAACCCACAGCTTTTCAGTTACAAGATGATGTCCCAACCACCTGAACCATATCAGCCAGGGTCATGTATATTATTTTGTTTTAAATGGTTGGTCTCTTATTTTTTCTTATGTTATAGCCAGGATATACTATATTTACTTAATTTTTAATAATATATGTAACTAAGTTGTATTATTTATGACTTTCATTTTAGGATAATGAATGGAGCCTTACAAATTGTTTGATTTAAAGGGGCTTGGTTTTGATAAGGTTGAGAACCACAGGTCAAAAACAAAGTCTGGTATGTGGTAAATGTTAACAAATATGTGCTTGATGGACAGACAGATGGAAGCCCAAGTTCTCACTAACAGCTAAAGGAGACCACCATCATTCCTAAATCAAAGGGAGATGTGGGTGTGTCTCAGTTCACTCACACATAACTTAGAACAGTGGATTTTAGGGACCGCGAAAGGGAGCAGAGCATGCTAAATTTCATAGTTTATTTAAAGCTCTGGTCAACAAGTGTGTCTCAGTGTGGTGGGTTTCATTGATGAATGCAGACATTACCCATCATTCATAGTATCTGTTGTTAGCATGTTGCTATGTATTATATTAATTTTATTATCACGATTATATTATTTTTCAGCTTTATTGAGATCTAATTGGCATATAATGTATAAGTTTAAGGTATCTAATGTGTTGATTAGATCTATACATATATTGTGAGATAATTGTCACAATCAGGTTAGACAACACATTCACGACCTTATATAATTACCTTTCCTCGTGGTGAAGCTTTTAAGATTTACTGTCTTAGCAACTTGCAGGTATACAGTACAGTACTGTTAGCCACAGTCAGTCCAGAGCTTAGTCACTTTGTAAGCAGAGGCCGGTGTCCGTCGACCACCTGCACCCATTTCCCCTAGCCCCTGCCCTCCACAGCCGCCGACATGCGCTGTGTATGAGTCCTGTTACTCTAGATTCCTCGTGTAAGAGAGGTCGCCCAGCGTTCGTCTTCCCCTGCCTCATCTCTGTGCCTTCAGAATTCATCTGTGATGTTGAAAATGGCAGGGTTGCCTTCCTTCTCATCAGATATACCATTCTATATATTAATATTAAAGAAGTCATATATATATTAAAGATATATAGAATAAAATGTTATGTGTAAAAGATGTGAGAGATATATATCTCCTTTGCAAAGGAGGCTTACAGTGTATGTGAAACCGTTTATTCTTGTATTATTTATTTATTAATTATTGCATTACTTCTTTGTATTATTTGTCTTTTTCTAATTACTGTTTTATTTCATATTTTAACGTACGATTTCTCGTTTAGGTAATGAATGCTGGTACTTTAACCTAGTTCTGCCTACCCCTATATATACATATGTCTCGTATCTTGATCTACTCATCAGTTTGACAAACACTTAGATTGTTTCCATGTCTTGGGCCCAATAAATAATGCTGCAGTGAACACAGGGATGCAGATATCTTTGAGATTCCACTTTCATTTCTTTTGGGGATATACCCAGAAGTGGAATTGCTGGGTATTATAGTTCTATTTTAAATTTTCTGAAGACCCTCCATACTGTTTGCACAGTGGCCACACCAATTTACAATCCCACCAACAGTGCAAGGGCTCCTTTTTTCTGCATCTTTGCCAGTGCTTTTTATTGCTCTTTCCCCCCTCCTCGGGATTGCTTTGACTATCTGGAGTTCTTTGGTGATTTCATGTAAACTTTAGGGTTGTTTTTCTCTTTTGGTGAAAAATACCATTGGAATTTTGATAGGACTTCTATTGAATCTATAGATGTCTTAGAGTAGTATGAACATTTTAATAATACTAATTATTCTGATCCATGAACATGAGATATATTTCCATTTTTTGGTGTGTTTTTTTCAGTTTCTTTCATCAAGGTCTTACAGTTTTTAGTGTACAAACCTTTCACTTCCTTGGTTCAATTTACCACTAAGTATTTTATTATTTTTGATTTTTTGATTGGAATTTTATAATTTCTTCTTCTGATAGTTCATTGTTAGTGTATAGAAACACAATTGACTTTTGTATGTTGATTTTGTATCCTAAAGCTTTCCTGAATTCATTTATTAGTTCTAACAGTTTTTTGGTGGAGTCTTTAGGTTTGTACATATAAGACCAAGTCATCTACCATCAGAGACAATTTTACTTCTTCCTTTCTGATTTGGATCCCTTTCATTTTTTTCTGATCTAACTACTCTGGCTAGGACTTCCAGTATCATGCTGAATAGGAATAATGTAATACTAGACACCCTTGTCTTGTTCTTGACTTCAGGTGACAAGTTTTCAACCTTTTACCATTGAGTACATTGCCTGTAGGTTTCTGGTAATTTTTTTTTCTACACCCAATTTGTTGAGAGTTTTTATTTTAAAAAGATGTTGAATTTTATCAGCTGAGTTTTATGCATCTATTGAGATGATAATATAATTTTTATTTTTATCAGCATGATACAATTACATTATTATTATTAGTGAATAGTATTTAAATAACTTAAACTACTTCATTTATATATAGTATTCTATATTACAAGGACACAAAAATGGTCTCCTGAATTAAAAACAATTTTTAAAAACATGGTTAATACAAAGGTTTTCTACTTACGACACAGTATGTTACCATTTTGAAGCAAATAGGTTTCTTTGTTCTTTCAGTGTTCAAGTTAGTCAAGGTTTTGTGATGAGGAAGCTATTGTAACAATGTAAGATGTTAGCTGAGAAAGAAATGTTGAAAAAGACCTTACTGGTCCGGTCATTAAAACATATGTTTTCAAATTTAACTAAATATTATTTTTTAATTTTGTTGAATTTTAGCAGAGTATAACTTCAACATTTTATAGCTTTTGTATGGTCATGTTTATTGAACATGTCATTTTGCTTTATTTTGCAATGTTGCTTTCTCTTTGATATGAAATTATTCTTAAAATTTCTTTGAAATATCTTCTGTACTTTTAACTCTTCTTCCTTCAGAGCTAGATTCTCAGGTGTTAAGAAGACATTTATGTTTTGTTTCCATAGTCTTTAGAAACATTTGAGTTTATGACCAATACTAAAATGCATCAGTCACAAAACTAATTTTAAAAACTGAACTCTATATAAAATGATAAAGTTTAATACTTAGGTGAACGTGTCCAATGTAATACTCTTTCTGTTCCTATAAAAATAAAATAATCTAATGTCATTACATGATAAAGTTTTGAAAAGCAGTGTTTAATTTGTTTTGAGTTCAGAATTTCAGAAAAGTAACATACAAAGCTCCATTAAGCCAACACTTGGAGACCAGAGCTACTTTCCAATTTTCTATCCATATTTCTTGAGTGCTTAGAAAGTAAAAAATCAACTTAAAATTTTTTTCTTCTTAAATTTTTATTGTTATTATATTATAGTTGTTCCAGTTTTCCCTCCTTTGCCCTCTTCCACCCAGCCCAACCCCTAAAAATTCAACTTTTTATGTAGTGAGTAGAATGCTGTTCAAATATTTGGTTGCCAAGGTGTTGAGAAATAATGAATCTGAATGTTGATTACTAAATGCAATGGAAACTTCTATTTTTGTGCAGTTAAGGAATTTAGTACACAGTCCCCTGGTGGCTGCACCTCTGTGTCCTGTACCTTGTTAACACCTCATCTACACTCCCTCCATGGCTAAGCTTTCATTTTGGAGAGCAAAGGTTCAGGCTATCTTTGCATACTTTTACCCAATGTTCCAGAAATATAACATCAAGAGAAATACATTTGTCATGGCACCAACACATTTTTTAAAAGATTTTATTTATTTATCTTTAGAGGGGAAGGGAAGGAGAGAGGGAGAGAAATATCAATGTATGGTTGCCTCTTGTGCATCCCCTGCTGGGAACTGGTCTGCAACCCAGGCATGTGCCCTGACTGGGAATCCAACTGTGATCTTCTGGTTTGCAGGTCCGCACTCAATCCACTGAGCTACACCAGCCAGGGGGGCAACAACACATTTTTGACCTGCTATTTTAACTTTTAAATATAGGACACTGTAATGGTTGTTTCTATCACTTCAGAGTAAAATATTTAGCCTCTTTATGTAATATGGAGATTCCCCAAAAGCATGGTTTCTTAACTAGTAAGATGGTAATAGTGTACAGCCCGCCAGAGCATGTCTCGTCCACCAAAAAACAGCTGGAAAAATGAAGAGCTGCTAATTCTGCCACGCAGTCTGCAGCCTGCTTTCGCTGCCGTGGGATCCACGGGTGGCTCCAGCTGTGGGTGTGGACTCTCACAGGGAAAGAATATCAGGGGAATCAGTTTGTCTTGGAGTGTGGGCTGAAAAATACCCGCAGTAGTCTGCTTGGAGACAGAGCTGTGTTTGTTTATGTGTGTAGTTATGTCTATGTGAGGGTCTCACCATTCCCAGAGTCTTAATGGGCTGCTTTAAATATTTGTGGTGTGCTCTGAGACAACCCACACTTTTCCTTCATACGTGATAAGGACACTAGTGAAGATGTTTTTCTGCTCTTCCGCGCCCTGAGATCACAAGGCATGGTGCAGGTCCTGGGAAAATGAATGTGAAGGGGCCACGGAGGTCTTCGTGAGTTACTCTGCCAGGTGTAGCCCCGACTGCTTTCAAACAGTGGGGGGAACTGCGTTTCTCAGTAAGAGTAGGAATAACAAAAATCCTAAATATTTTCGATAGATCATAAAATATACTGCTAATAGATCACTTACAAATATATAACTAATAGTAACTTATGTTTAGGCCCCTCCTTTTATGGTTGTGATATAATAAGATAATGTGTGCCAATTGGTTTGTACTCAGTATATTAAGTGTTCAATAAATGTTAGCTTATTTTCAGTCATAAATTTATTAGGAGTAATAAAAATGTGCTGATATTGTACAGCAGCCCCATTTACAATCTAAATTGCATCAGATATTTCTTGATTTCTAGATAATGTATTTTAATTGCAATTTAATGCAATTGGAAGGATTTGGTTATGAATGACTAAGGCTTCTTTTTAAAAATATAATTAATCATTGCTAATTTTTAATTTAAAATCACTATAGTGATCTCTCTATGGTTTTCTATAATCCGAAGTGTCACTTTTTAAATGTGTTGGGATTTCCGTAGACGCTTATATTCCAGAGCCAGAGATACGGAGGCCAACTTTATGACCATCGCTCTGGAGACGTGATCGTCCAGTTGTCCCGCCAGCCTCAGTCTGCCTGAGATGCCTTCTATTACTTTTACTCTTTTTTGGGGTTAAAGAAGTCTTTTTCATTCCCCCCCCGAAGCATTCCTAGTACCAGAGAGAGAATTACAAATTCCCATGAGATTGCCAGCATACTGACACACTGGCTTGACATTTCTTCCAGGTTGAGTTTTTAGTGATCAAATTGTACATTTATTTTACATTCTAGGCATGACAGTCCCAGACTTTAGTACACAAGAGGTGTTTGAATTTATATCCCACCAAATAAAATTAATTTTCCTGGGTTTCTTTTCTATACCTTGTCCTCCCCCAAGACCTCTCTTTGAGAATTTTTGAGCATATTCTTTAGAAATGCCCCGCTACAGGACTCCTTAGATGCACACTACACACCAATACCTGTAAATGGCTTAGCTGATGGGACTGCCTGATACAGCTTTCGGAAAATGGTACACAGGAGAGCGATGTTTTCGGGGAGGAGATACGGTGTAAGCTGGCCAGTTAGGGGGAGTTTGAGAAGGAGTGTAACAGAATAGAGAGGGATGCTAGTTGGTCAGAGGAAGCCACTGCACAACAAATGGGAAAAGCCAGCCCTGAAAAAAGGGCCACGATGTTCTCTGCTAACAATAAACTTCACCCTCTCTACAGTTTTCCCTAGGATGAATCTTTTCTGGTCGTGGTACCTTCATCAGAAGGAATGAGGAGTTGATTCCTTGAACTACAAAATAGAAAATTTCTCCTGTTTAAACACAATAGAAAACAAACTTTGTACCTGTTTCAGTGTAAACTCTTTATAACTTAGCCTTTCATGTTGTTCTTCTTCTATGAATTAACAGCTTGATTCCCTTTCTGCTTGTGTCTGCCTGTGCCGTTCGGCCAGGGCGCGTGTCTCCGGGTTGTCAGAGGATGCGGTGGTGCTCTGTGCCCTGGCACAGTCTGCTTTCTCTCATTGGCCATTGTTTCCTGGAGAGACGGACTTCTGTTTAGCTGCACTGGCACCGTCTGGCATTTAGGCCTAGAAGCCACCTCTCAGACTGATGAAATGACATCCTGGCTGACTAATTGGATGTTTTACAACCTGCTGCAGGAAAAGGATGTGAGAGCATTCCGCATTAACTAGTAATATCAAGCTTGCTATATGTGCATGTTTCACTGTTTTCTTGCAGTGGAGAAAGATGCCAATTTTGCTTTCATTAATGCTTTTAAAATTCTTCATAAAGATTTCAAAGCCGAAAATAAAAAGAGCACTTAAAAGTAATACTCTCAAAATGAGTGTGGGTATAATCTCTTTATTAATACAGTTTGGATTCTTAACAGGATCTTTCCATTTGTGTAAACAGTAGCAATATACATACATCCCTTTAAACAGACAGTTGTAGATGCATTTAAAAGAAGTTAGTAAAATTTATGTTAACATATGCACGGTGCCATGATATTTATTATAATAGAAGACTGTGTTCATTGCTTTTCACATCACCTAAGAGCATAGTTTACTTGTGACTATTTAAATCACTAGTAGCTTTTCAACGTGTTTTCTTTAAGCTTGAGAACTGTGAGGAAGGCAGAAGGATATTTTCATTTTTACAAAAGAGAAAATGGACCAGGAAGAAACCGTTGGAGCTCAAAGCAACGCTTAGACAGGCTGACCTCTGTTCTTGCCAGTGTCTGTGGTGCACTCTGTCTTCCTGACTCTCTGGATTCCATCTCCACGCTCAGTCAGGTTGTGACACGTGGGTAATGATTCTTGTATCTGCGTTGTTTCCATGGGTAACAGTGAACAGGAGGCTGCAGCGTGTTTGTAGAGAGCACACGGTTTGCCCGGAAGAGATGCTGTGTCATGACGCGGCTAACGCTGCAGACGCGGGAGCCAGTCGCTGGACTTGCCTTAAACCCCAGCTCCACCACTCACCAGCTGCGTGACTCCAGGAAAGGTCACCACTCTGGGCCTCAGGGTGTTTTTTTTTTCATTCATAAACTGAGGATAAGAAAAGTGCCAATCTAATGGGGCGCTGTGATAAGGGAATGAACGAACGTATATGTAAAGCACGAGGGAGGAAGAGCGCCCGCTCCGAGCAACTTCATATGCTGTATTATCATCACTTAAGAATTGCATTTTTCCAAGTGGATGTGACTTTGTTTTTCAGGGATCAGAGGGGACTTATGTATACACTGTTAAGAACGGACTCCCCAGATTCTGCTGGTAGAGTGAATATTTCTCCCTTAGATAATCTGTATCTGACAGTGTTTGTTCTCTAGTATTTATTCTTTGTCTAAATTGTAAACATGGTGTGTGGAACGGGGCACTGACCCTGGAGACAATAGACCTGGACTTGGGCTGCAGCTCGGGTCAGTCGTGTAAGCTCATCAAGCCTGGCTTCTTCCCTCCTTGTGAGAAGGCTACACTATATACACCTTCCAGATCTATGTCTAAAATCCCATGCCATAATTGAGGTACTTGGGTTGTTTACCTTAACAGAAATATCGGGCAAACCCCTACTTATTCATCCTTTTTAGTTAAAGGTTATTATTAGAAGGATTTAACTATTATTATATAAGATAGAATTGACAAGGACCTGCATACGTTTTGAGGAATGATATATTCTGAGGTATTTTGTAAAATACAAGGTTCCTCATATATCCAATAGAAAAAGCATTCATCAAATTAAAGCAATAAAACAGCATGTCATGGAGTATGACCTTGCATAAAATAAGAGGTATCCTTTCCCCGGGTGTCTGCTTTGTAGAGGAAGTCCCCAGCAATCTGTGTCACATCCACATCCCCCGTGCTGTCCTTCACAGTGTCCAGGTCATGCTCTCAGGCACTGTCCTGGGCCTGGCGAGGAGAGAGGAGGAACTGCTTCCTCTTTTGTCTGTACACTGTGGAAACACGTTCTGGTTTCCCTGCTCCTAGCTCTTCAGGTGCCTGGGCTGGCACCAGTGTGTGTACTTGGTCATTATGACAATGCAATAAAATAAGAAATAAAAACAGCGGGAAAAAATGTATCTCGGGCACTGATAGAACTGACAGCTGATGATTTCCTCAGGATTATGGAAAAGACAGAGGGAGGTGGGTAACTGATAATTTCTCAAAAGGCAGCTTGAAAGGATAACCCAAAATATTAAAAATCGGTGAACCAAGCTAAGGGTATATAATTTACTTTATGGAGGATGTTTTGTTTGCAAGCTCTTGTACACTGAGGGGCTGATTTCATTTCAGTTCTTGAAGGCAGAGTTTCTTTCCTCGTTTTCTCCCAAGGCTAGGTGGGGATGCCGGGCCTGGGTGGGGCACGGGTGGTGTGAAGTCCAGACTGTGGCAACGGAAGGGCTGATGTCCTTGGCACATTCAGAGGTTCCTCATACCAGAGGGGAGTCCCCCTGAGGTTGTTCCTGACCTCAGGAATCTCAAGAGGCTGCCAGCAACCCCAGAGCTTGTTGGGAGGGCTCTGGTTCACATACTGGGCTGAAACAGCCAAGACCCTCAGTAGCTAGAAAAGGAGTGTGGGCTAACCCCTGGAGAACTGAGTTCTCGGGTCTGGGTCTGTTTCCTCACTGAGTGGCAGTCACTCGGGATGTGCCTGGCCCATAACGTTCTTCTCTGGTATGTATTTCTACCTGTTTGCAGGGCCAAGGAGATCTGTTGAAGAATGCAAAGAATGAAGCCATAGAAAACATGAAGCAGATCCAGCTGGCGTGCTTGTCTTGTGGACTTAGTAAAGCCCCCAGCAGTGGCGCCGAGGCCAAGACCAAGCGCGGCCTGGAGGCCATAGAGGAGAAGGAAAGTGGTGAGGAGAACGGGAAGCTGTGACCCGAAGCAGGATCCACGTGGTCACCCGTGCTTTCTGTCAGAGACTCTGTTTTTTCTTCCTGGTTTTCTTTCTTTAAGCTTTTTAGACATTCACAAAGAGATGCCATATGGGATGTTGGATATAAACAGATATTTTCACAATGTCAGTATTTTAACGTAGTTAATTTATCTAAGTTAAAATGTTTAGTAGCAGTGTTTTAAATTCTGAGATGTGTGTACACACCCACGTATGGATGTGGGTAGAAGAGTGTGTGTGTGTGTGTGTGCGCGCGTGTGTGTGTGTGTATCTCAGAGAGACAGAGAGATAGAGAGGTTGAGATCCTGTTAAAATCTATTCTGTGTTGCGTTATTCATTTAGTAAGTTATTAATGTATCATCTTAGGAAAAATTTGTCAATCTAAAATTCTAAAGAGCACCTACTAGAACCTGTTGCTGTGTTTAACTTTACTTCTCTACTTTCGTCATTTAATTCAGAGATGTTAACATAGCATATTATTGAAGAAAGCCAAATTTACCAATGCATAGGTATTTTGATAGATTACATGTAGATTAGAAAACTTTCTAGTAATCATAGTGGAAATAAAAGTGAATTAAAGATAAGCAAATGACCAGAATTTCTAGAAAGATCAGAAAAGTCATGTCTTCGGTTAGTGAGCTCTATAAAATATTTATTAAATAAAATCAATTTTTAGAAAGTTTTACGCAATTGTTTACTAAGCAGGTATGATATCAGTGGAAAAGTTGATTATTAGTGAATTTATACCCAGCTACATGGTACTCCGAAACACAGCAAGAGCTCTCTTGTAATTAGGACTTTGATGTGACAATATTATTTAGTTACAAAATTTTAAGGTCGGGATTTGTAGGAAGGTCTCACTCTTCCAAACTGGGAGTCTAGCATTCATTTTCTTTAGCAGACATGGACAACTAGGCGGTCTTGGCTTCGATAGCATTTAATTTGGAGTAATAAATTTGAACTCAATGACATTGTTCAAACAATACCATATCGTCCTGTTGAACTGATATGAACTCTGTGGGTCAGATAACATCTTCCTGATGATTTAAGAACTAATTGATGACAAAATGTCTATGATGTGATTTTAACACATGGAGAAAAACACAAAAAAGACACAAATGACTAATTAGGGTACATTTATAATTGCATCCATGTCGTTTTTGCCCTAATATGTTCATAAAGTACTTGAGTGTAATATGTTTGTTACCTCCAACAGAACTAAATGTTCTATGGTTATGAAAATATATTTATTTAAAACATTGCTTTTATTTTTAAAAGCTTCTTAATTAATTTGATTAACAAATATGCTAATTGGGGGAAGGTAGGGAAGATAATTGTTGAAATTTTGCAAATATAAACATCTTCTATTAGCTACCGTGTTAAGTTATTTCTGAGTTCTTAACACTATTATGTTCACGCTGCACATTACTGAAAGAGTAAAGATGTGAAACAATACTGTTATTGTGGATTCATTGATGAAAGGAACAACAATGAAAGCTGGTTATTTTATAAAAACTGTCTTAAAGGGTATGATCTGTGCATGGACCAGATACAATGAAACTTCCCCTTGGGTTTAACTGCGCGCTTGGGGAGGGGTGTGAGCTCATGGTGGTAGGTTTGGAGAGCGTACAAAAAATAGCCTGAAAAATTCCTTTTCTGTCCACTATACTTAACCTGCATGGAAGAAAGAACACTGGAACACATGTATCTAAGTTCCTCACGATGAAAAAGAGGTGATAATGGACAGAAACAAAGCCCACCGTACATCAGCCATGTGGTTGGTCCCACCTGTGGGCCTCTTCACCTCCCTGAATTCCCCTGGGAGAAATCCGTGGCTTGTTGGTGATACAGAGAGCAGCAAAGAGGAGCTAAAGGGCCGCAAACTCTCAAACAATGTTCATTTCTTTACTTGAGGATCAAATCTGATTTATTTTATTTCTTTTGTCCTGGAGCTCCACTCATACTGAGGCCTACTCAAATATGTTTTAGAACATGAGATGATTCCACCTCATCTAATGCTACTTCTGGGAATGGGTTGTCAGCCATTCTCTGCTTCGTTGTACTGCGTGGGGTTTCCAGATAAGGAGTGAGGCCTGGGGCAGAGAGTAGCTTTAGATGCTGGGAGTGAAGAAGTGCAGTGAAGATGATGCCTCGTATGGTCTCGCCTCTGGACAGAATAGCAAACACAAACAAGCAAAACATTTTACATCGTTACATTCTACGAGTGTCTGTGTACTTTGCAGACTTGGACCGCAGTAGAGAAAGCCCCCCTCTACACTCAGCTTTTGGTGATGCTAGGAAGGTAGTAGGGTAGATATTAATTCTATTCTTGTTTGTTAATTTTTACATTACTAAGGGGATTTGAAGCAGAGATGGAAGGTATTATCACTGGCATCTTATAGGTGAGAAAGCCCAAGACCACTGACATAGTGGGTGGAAGAAGTGACTTTGAATTCCGGTCTTTCTGATGGTATGTGCAAGAATATTTATGTAGTAATACTGAGTTTTCATTTAGTTCTCAACATTTTGAACTATTAACTCTTTCCCTTATACCCACAGATAAAAAGAACTTTATCATATTTTCTGATAGGCATATATTAATGATTAATATAAAAATGCAAAAATAGAGAAATGTGTAAGAAATAAAGATCACCCAGTATTAACATTTAAATTTATACCCCTTCAGACAAAGTTTAAAATTTACACATGTACGTAAATTATGCTTTCATTTTTAACAAAAATGAGATCATTTTATGTAAACTGTGTAACAGGCTTTTTACAAAAATAAACATAACACATTAAGGGCATCTCTCTATTCCACGCACACGTGCACACAAAGGTCCTGGGGTTTTCACAGAGGATGTATTTTATCTGGCCACCCACTCTCTTTTTTTAATTATTAGATAATAGACACTTTTAAAAATGAGGAAATTTCACATAAAATTCAGTCTCCTCCTTTTAAAAAATATACCTTAGAAAAATTTAGATTAGAATATCTCTGAGTATTCTGACGATACCCCGGCCCCACAAATAAGCTTCTTACTTGGCATCAGTCCCCTGGAGCCGCCCCAGAGGGGCGCGCTGCCGGGCCTGCCCAGGAGCCGCCGCACTCCTTCACCTGCGTCCTGCCTCCTGGGTGTCTCACGTGGGGCTCCTGGCTCCAAACCCTTTTTTACAGTGATGACACGGCATCTTATCGTGGGTTATCATAGCGCGTTTGACCAATTCCCTGGTGTTAGACTTCTCTCTCCTGATTTCTTATTATGTAAGTATTGCAGTGACAGACATCCATTTTTGCAAAGTTGTTCAACTTTTTCTTTAGGATAAATTTCTAGAAGTGGAATTGTGGGATATGTGTGTGTGTGTGTGTGTGTGTGTGTGTGTGTGTGTGTGTGTGTGTATGGATTTTGAGATACCTTGCCAAATAGTCTCCAGAAAGTATGTCCATTTAGACTACCACCAGGAGTTTGAGAGTACTCAAATCTTGGCTAATACTAAATTTACTTTTTCTTATTTCCCCTTATCTTTACTCTCTAGTGAGATTGAGCACACCTTATGTTTATTGACTATCATTTATGTTTTCTGATCATTTTTTTGTGGGTGGAAATTTTTTTTAATAATTTTAAATTCACTTTTTAAAAAAATTATTTATTTATTTATAGAGAGAGAGGGGAAGGAGGGAGAAAGAGAGGGAGAGAAAGTATCAATGTGTGTTTGCCTCTCATGCACCCCCCACTGGGGACCTGGTCTGCAACCCAGGCATGTGCCCTGACTGGGAGTCGAACTGATGACACTTTGGTTTGCAGCCCGCACTCAATCTACTGAGCTACACCAGCCAGGGCTTGGGGTGGCAAATTTTCATCTTTCATTTATTTTTGAGAGGCATTCACTTAGTAAGAATTTTAACCCTGTGTTTGTCACATGAGCTGCTGCTGGTCCATTTTTATTTTTGCCCCCCAACGTGGACAATCAGCTGACCCACCTGTCTGCTGTAAGTACTGCCACTGCCCACGACTCTGCAGTGCCATCCTTATAAAGGAGGAAACGCCCGTGTGTGTGTGTGTGTGTGTGTGTGTGTGTGTGTGTGTGTGTGTTTACTTCTGGACGCTCTCTTTGCTTTTCTGTCTTAATTACTGCCACTTTACAATATTTTGATATCAGAGAGTGTAGGTCTCCCCACTTTTCTTCTTCAACATTTTCTTGGTTATTCTTGGCTCTTTGCCTTTCTGTGTGAACGTTGGTATCCCGTCCATTCCCCTGGTGTGGTTCTCCACTTGTTTAGGTCTGACTTAGTTTCATAGATTTCTGTGTAAAGGCCTGGCATCTCTTTCATTAGGTTTATTCTTAGGTAGTTGATGCTTTTCTTGCTGTTAGAATAGTAACATTTTAAAATTTAAATGTTTTAATTGATTGTTTATAGTGTATAGAAAATATAATAGGTTGTTTAATTTTGCAACATTAACTTGTCTTGTAACAGGTTTTAGGATCCTCATTCCTCTGTTGGGGAAACCAAGGCATGTTTCTTCGTCTGGGGTGACCCCAGAAGTTACACTTACTGGCTCTCAATTTGGTGACCTTTTATTCCTCCACAGTTATTTTTAGCAGCATCTTGTCAACAACATAAAGGAAACCAGAAGAGTAAGTCATCCAAATCTGTTTGAATCATAGCCCATTGAAGCCTAACCCCAAGGAAGTTCCAAGGACACGGTGGGAACTGATTGCTTCGGGCTTTCCTCGTGGCTAATGTGCTGCTGACTTCCCGGTTGCCTCAGGCATAAATGGGCTTCTAGGCTTGACATTGTTTTCTAACTTCTTTACAATTTCCCAGGCCTTAACTGAAATATACATTGTAATATGTTGGGATATATAGGAATACATGAATACATGTTACAAATATTGAATATTTTTGTTTGCTTGGAGATTGTTAGATTTGTTGTCTGCATTGGTCCATTTCTAAACATGCCATAGACACAGTTCTCTCTTCTGTACAGTCTCTTTATAAATATAATGCATAAATGTTTAGCCTTTAGGATTGCTAAAACAAACATACTAATAGCTTTGGCACATTACTTAATAGTCCTTTTTATCTGTCTTTTGTTCATGTAATTATAGATTTCAGCATTTCTCAACACCAAATTCACAATCACTTGGTGGACAAAACAAACCATTGGCATAGGAAAGGATAACAATAGCTTTTATAGGAATATTTTACAGCCCTTCTTATCTCCAGAAAGCAATGAAGCACAGCTGAATGGAAAATGCTAATCAAACAAAATCTCAAGGGCATTGTAACTGCAGTGATTAGAGTGGTTTTGCTCAGTAGCTAATATTAATGTCATATATTCTTAAAGTTCTCCTTATCTGTTTTACTTTGAAGATCTACTGTGGCTGCTACTTGTCAGCACATGTAGTATAAGTCATTTGACCTTGTAAGTTGGAGAGTCCAGATTTTAGAGTTTCTGCACAGTGCTCTTCATCAGTATATCCCTACCCGGGAGGCCGTGTATTCTGATGTTCTTTCTCATAAAATACAGTGCTGCCAGGCATGCGGGGCAGGAGAGTGTGAAATCCTAGCACTTTGATGAGAGGGCCTGGACAATTACTGGGTCTGCAACATTCTAACCTCCTGGTCGCAGCTGGACCAGGTTTCAGTCATGGTGCCTGTGAAGGCCTGTCTTCCTGTCGGCAGAGCAGCGGGGGACACGTGGGACAGGTCCAGGTGTAGAATGATAGCCTCCCTTTCTGACTTTCTCTCTTCTTTCGTGGCAATCTTCCTGCTGCTTCCCCGCCGTGCTCTGGATGGTTCCCGTTTCCATGATCTGTCCATTGGTTCCTCCTGTGCTCTGATTTTCAATTAGCCTTTCAAGCAGGAGAAATCACGAGCTTTCTGGAAAAAAATTAAAAAATCTCAGGCCACCACACAAAAATAAATCAACCAATACTCTGAGTTTGCTCCTCCACCAAAACAAATCCACCTTTCCCTCGTAGCTTCTTCATTTGACTTTGACTCCTGTGAGGCTTTCCTACCTCCATTCCTTTATTGGCTCCAAGAAGCATGTTTCCAAGCCTGTTGTCTGGTCCAGATGTTCCACAACACACCACGCTCCACTGTGGAAACAAAGGCTCTTGCCCTAAAGCTTTGTATTTTAGCAGTCACCAAATTAAGAGGTTTTTTAAAAATCTTCTTGTCGAAATATCACCGTGCATTTCTTTACTTTTAATTAATTTCGCTGTGCTATCAGTTCAATTTAATTGTGAGGAGGAATGTAACATGAAAAATTTAAGGAATTATAATTTTGATTTAAAAAATCAAATTGTAAAAGAATGTACTGTGAAAATTGGTTTCTATATTTGTTTATTTGTTAATAGTGTCAGATTATACACCAGTCTTTTTTGTAGAGAATATTTGGACATCTTTGAGATTTCCTACTGCTGGGATTATACCCTAAGAATCCCGAAACACCAGTTTAAAAGAACCTATGCACCCCACCATTCAGAGCAGCACAATTTACAATGGCCAAGTGCTGGAAACAGCCTAAGTGCTCATCAGTAAATGAATGGGTCAAAAAACTATGGTACATGTACACAATGGAATTCTATGTGGCAGAAAGAAAGCAGGAGCTCCTACCCTTTGCAACAGCATGGATGGAACTGGAAAGCATTATGCTAAGTGAAATAAACCAGGCAGTGAAAGACAAATACCGTATGATCTTGCCTATAAGTGGAACCTAATCAACAAAACAAGCAAGCAAGATATAGCCAGAGACATGGAAACAAGGAACAAACTGGCAGTGACCAGAAGGGAAGACAGAGGGAGATAAGAGGGAAAAGAAAGGTAAGGGTCTGGTCAAGGAACAGCTATAAATGACCCATGGACATGGACAACAGGGTGGGGACTGACTGTGGGAGTGGGGGGCAGGGCAGAGGAAAGCAATGGGGGAAAATTGGGGCAACTGTGATAGAACAACAATTTTTTAAAGATAAATTCTAAGTAAGAAAGTGTCATTCATGAATTCTTTCCTTTTGGAACAGTTTCTAAATAATCACAAAAATATTACACATATAGAATAAAGTTTTATTAATTATGAGCTAATTTTTCAGTCAGTGATGAATAGTTTTTCCCTCAAGTATGAGCAAAGAGTTATAAAATAATAACTTCAATGTACAAAATAATGTTCTATTTGCTTTTATAATCACGAACATGCCACCATTATAACTAGGAGAGGTTGACAATCAAATTTTCACGTAAAAAAGTCTGGATTTCGCACCCCCGCCCCTCGTCCACTGTCCTTCTCCTAGTCTCGCCCCTCGGTCACCATCTCCCAGGAGCCTCAGGCAAAATCCCAGAGGCCCATCTTCATCCGCTCTCTCTGTCTCACACCCCTGTGTCCGATCTGCAGCCAACTCCTGTTAGTCTCCTCACCCACACAGGTCTGGAATCTTCCTGCTTCCTTTCATCTCTACCACCTACCATGCAGCGTTGTTTTGCCGAGATTATTGCAATAGCTTCCAGTTAGACCCTGTAGTCAATTCTCGTCCACAGTAGTTAGAATGAGTAAAACATGCATGTGTATATCTATGTGTGTTATGTGCATATATGTGTGCTTGTATATATGTGTATATACACACACATTGTGTATACACGCACATACACCCATGCATGTGTATATATACATACATGTATAAATATATACACATATAAATTTGTGTCATGCTTCCACATAAAATCCTGAAACAGCTCCTGATTGCACTTAAAACCCAGATTCCCTGATGACCCTCATGACCTGTGAACTCTGGCCCCTGCCTACTTGCTAATTTGGTTCCTGAGCAGGCTGGGGCCAGAGTCTGTTTTGGGTGCCATGTTCGCATCCCCTCAAAATTCATATGTTGAAAGCCCCAACCTCTAATGGGATGGTATTCAGAGGTGGGTCTTCTGAAGGTAATTAAGTTCAGATGAGATCCTGGTGGATTCCCCATGAGCGCATTGGTGTCCTCATAGGGAGAAAAGGAGCCTAGAACGCCCTCTTTTCCACTGTGTGAGGATACAATAAGATGTCTGCACACCAGAAAGAGAACTCTTACAGGAACCGGATTAGTTGGCATCTCAGTCCTGGATTTCCAAGCCTGCAGGACAGTGAGAGATAAAGGTCTGAGTTCAAGCCAGTCCATCTGTGGAGTTTGTTCTAGTGGCCCGAGCTAAGACCCCGCCCTTATCATCTTCCATTCCCTCTGCCAGTACATCCCCACCTCAGACCCCTCAGGCGTGTTCTCGCCTCCGCACTCAGTCTCTTCCCCTCCAGCGACTTTTTCTCCGGTGTGTGCGTCATTCGGGTCTCACGTGTCACCTGTGCAGGAAGACCTCTCACGTACCACTGGAAGCAGTGTCTCCAAATATTCTCTAGCCCATCACTGTTTTATTTCTTTGGAGCACTGTGTTTATGTGTTGGTTTCTTTGTTTATTGTTAGCCCTTTCCAAATAAAATATAAGCGCCTTGAGAGTAGGGACCTCCTCTGCTTTGCTCACTGCTGTACCCTTGGCTTCCAGCACAGTGCCTGGCGCATAGGGAGCACCCTGTAAATATCTGTTTTGTGAATGTTATAAAATAACTAGCATTCCATAAGTTAATTAGCAGAAGTTGCACAGGAAAGATCATGTACACTTTGCTTCAGGAAATTCTTTGACTTTTACTGAAGGATTTCTTTTTTAATTCTTTTATTGCCTTGGGATATTTTTCCAGGCCCGATCATTCTACACTTTAAAACAGAAAAATTGTCCCAAGCATATCTGCTGTTAACTGTGTGTCCAATCTTCGTGGAGAGACCACTTATTTCACAGGATCTGAGTTCAATAGGAGGCTGCTCCTTAGATAAAGTACGGTTAGCTGGTGTTTTTCATGTTTATAATCAACAAGCTCATGAATTACATGATCGAGTAATATAATTTCCTTTCCCTTATTTTAAGACTTGGTCCCTTGGAATAATAATATTAATTAGCAAGTTAATTTACTTTAAGTTTCTATAAGAGTTATCTCTGGGTTTCCAGATAACTGGGGCAAAAAGTGTGACAGAATGAAAAATAAGTTTCTCATATAAAGCAAAGAAAGATAATGATTCATTAGTAGAAAATATTTACACAGCTACGGGTCCAACAAAAGTTTTAAATGCTATTTGAAAACTGTTATTGGAACATTTGCCATGTGCTAGGTATGTTTGTTAAACACAGATTGAACACCTATACTGTGCTACTAGTGTTGTATTCCATTACTTTAAGGCATCATAAATTATAAGATGCAGCACTATTTTATGTACCACAGAAAATATTTTTAAAAGCCTATCAATTGAATAATGCTATGATATCAACTAAAAGACATACCCTGCTTAAAAGAAAAATAAGGGGGTAAAGATATCCTTAAGGTGTTTACAGACCAATAGGGAAGCAGAGGAATTAGTACATAAGGTCATCATACAATTTGACAATTGGACAATAAAATATATGTCGAGTACAGTAGTAACACGGAGGAGGAGAGATGAACTCCAGGGTATGGGCCTGGAAGGGAGCACAGGGTGTATCACGAGAGTTTTAATGGAAAAGTCTATGGGGTCTCCAACAGGTAAGAGCTTTCCAGGTAAACACTATAGAAACAAACATCTCAAGCAATGGTTTATACGATGAAAGAACTTGGTGAGGTCTGAGGTTATCCACAGTCGAGCACGGTTGGAATGCAGTGTGCGTGGTTTAAGTGAGGGAGAGAAAAGCGAAGTGGGGGTGGGGCCCTAGTCAGGCGGCAGCCCCAGTGCCTCACCGAATGATTTGCAGAATGATTTTAATGGAAAACCACCGAAAGTCTTTAAGCAGAGCGAGGCATGATCTGATTATTTGAAGCATTAATTAATTAACACAATAGTGATTTACCAAGCAAATATGATACAGCAGACATTGGAATAGGTCTTGAAATTCAGTGGTAAGCAAATCAGAGTTCTTCCACGTCCAGCGAATGGTCAGTGGAGCAGCCCTAATAAAGCAATCGTTACACATTTTCTCGACACAGTACACTAATACGAAGACAAAGGAAGCCAGGGAGTGCGAAGAGCACGGGCTGTAATCAGATTTACTAGGTTCGTAACCAGGCTCCTCTACTTAATAGAAAATGCAGTTTCGATATCTGTAAAGTGAGAATAATAACGTAAAGATAGTATATACCTCATGAGCTTGTTGAGAGAACTGAATGGGAGTTCTGCCTGGCATATGATGGGCACTTAAGTAAAAGTGAAGTTTTGTAAGTGTCATGATTGAGGAGCTCATGGGTTGCTCCCAAACTGATCAAGAGGAGGTCTGGGAAGACATCCTACAAGACCGGAAGCCTAGGTAGAGACGGAAGAATGAACCCAAGTGAATGGTGTGAGTATATGCATATATATTACATATATAGTATATGTTTTATGTATAATATATACATATGTTACTATATTTCCCCATTTCTCAGTCTTCCTGGTGGTTCACTTCTCTTTCCTGAAATCGACAATTAAATAAACTATTACACAGAAGTCTTGGCTCAGGTCCTTAGTGGGGGAACCCAAAGTAAACTAGTTGGTATCAGGAAGAGCTCTAGAAAGCAGACCCGTAGGAGGAGATTCTGGAACAATCATTCACTAGTCAAATAGCAAGAAGGACCTATTGCTGGTGGTAGACGGATGGTTCCTGCTGAAAACCCGTGGCATGCTCAATCATTGCAATAAAAAAAGATTCACCTGAGCTGCCTTAGGATGAGGGACAGGTAGAAGGTGAAGTAATCGCTGTAGCACCTGAATGGTATGCAGCTATTGGTAATTTAAAGGGTGTGGGATGGGCTGTGGGAACCTTCAAGAACGAAAACGGCACGCTCAGTTCAACCAACTGTCGGCTCAGACTGAGCCACGAAAGCCGAAGGTCCTTCATGGCAGTGGTTCAAGAGATTCTCTTCTCACAAGGCCCTCGCAAAGACTCTGTTGAAAATCACGCCTCATTGTTGAGCTAAAGGGGGACAAAATACACAGGTGGGACGGGTTTCCTATGCAAAAACAAGGACCCCAGTAGGGGAGGCTTGGGGTGGGAACATTTGGATGGATGAATGCAAAAAAGCTTGAACTTCAGTCTTGAGCCTTCTGAAGTCTGGGCCAGCAGCAGTGGCCTTTGCCCCCAGCTGATTGAGGAGGAAGCAGCCTCGATTCCTCTGGAGTCCATTCAAACACCTGACCTGAGGAAGATGCCTTGAGGGAAGCTGCTTGTTCTTCTCCGGATCCACCCTCACCTCCTTTCATTCCTCTAGATCTGTGAGTAAAGTACGATCTCACTGTAGCCCAAGACGGGACGTGTGTTGTTCTTCGGGAGAACAGTTTCCTTACTGAAAGAAATGGGCTGAAACATGCTAGTGAAACCAGGAGAACCCCTGTGGGATTGGATATTGAAAGCACTGCACCAGGGGGCACAGAACGAAAGGAGTGACAGGAGGGGGTGTACTCACCTGGGGGAACTCTCCTGTCGCACAGCTCTATGGGAGAGGGCAAGAACTCGGAGCTGATGAGAGAAGCCGCTAGATGGCTCCTTGGAGCTCGAACACCTCGGTGGTCTGCTATTTACAAAAGGAGGGAAAGCTTGGTGTGGGCACATGTCTCAGGGAGTCCCAGCTTTCTTCTCTTAGCTCAACAAAAGCATCTCTGCTGTAGCTGCTTTGTCACCAAGACTTGCACGTGAAAGTTCACTTGATGAGAGGCTTCTGTTCTGTGCAAAAATCGGAAAAGCACTAGAGCAGAAGCTCTCCACGGCCTTTTCCAGCTCTGACACTCCATAGGACCCTGGTTGGTTAAGCTCTGGAGTCTGACTGCCCAAGGTCAAATACAGCCCTCGCCTTTCCTGGGCTGTGAGACCTAGGGCAAGATAATTCACCTCCTTTGGCATCAGGTTGATATGTAGAATGGAAGTAATCACTGGATCTACCTAATAGAATTACTGTTTTCAATGAGAACAGCACAGCATCCAGCACATTGTAAATGCTCAATACTTATTATAGAAATACAGGAATGTCTCAGACATAAATTCTTTTAGCCAGATTAAATACAGCATAGATAGGTGATGTAGTTGTGGCTACCCATATTTAAATAAACTTGAAACAATACACGATTTTTATATCAAAATATTTAATATCTGCATTCTAAGTAGAACATTGTAGAATGACAATATATTAGAACTTACCATCTTAATAGGTCCAAAAGGGGTCAAATATTGGCAATTTGGTTTGTTTTCTATATGATATGTAGAAAGTAGCAAGTCTTAGAAAAGGATGAACCTTCCTATGGTGAAGGCTGGCGGCAGGGAGTTGGGAGTGACGTCCACTCCTAGAGCGAACAAAGATGAATGCTGGTGATTTTTCTCTTGTGCAGAGTCCACGGGCTGCTGAGCAGGCCGCTTTTACCCTGACTTCGGAAAATGGGCTCCACGGTAAAGCTCAGAGACGTGGCAAGTCAGAATGGCTTCCTGGTTTGTTTGCGTTGCAGCAGAACCGCTCAGCTCAGTCCTGAGCTGGCACGCAGATTGTGACACAGTGTTCACACACAGATAATGGTGTTGCTATACTCGTATCTACAGTCCGTGTAAGCACGTGAACGGCAAAGCTTAGTATTTCTACACGAAAATGAGAAATCTACTGCTCTCTTCAGTGAGAGTTTTATTATCTCTTACATTATACATCAGGATCTAATGGTATTTAAAATTTAGGTCATCTGCTGTTATTTCTCCCTCTCTCTTTTTGCAATTTATGTACCTGCCAGAAATAATTTTCAGGGAGCAACCTTGCAATGCCTGAGCCACGTAATCAGGTACTTGCACAGTCCTTTCGTCTTGAATTTTCCCTTCCCCAGAGCTTTACCAGCTAAACACGTGAACATGAGGTTGGTGCCTGAAAGGCTTCCTTTCCACTCAGCTCATGTGCTCCCAGGAAATGTCATAGAATCTTTGGATTCATTCCCATGGCAACAGGCAACTCTGTCACGAAGGACACTGCTAGCTCCTCTCTTTAAGAAGCTTGGCTCTGTGTCTGAGATTCAATGCTGTCTTCTCTATTATTTTACTCCTGGCCCCACTGCGATGTCTTGTGACTACAGAAATGCCTTATTCGTTGCATACACTTGGGATAGGGAGACGATGCCTCTTCACGAAGGAGGCAGACTGTGGATGACATGAGAGGGCTTTGCAGAGCTGAGGGGCCGGAAGTGTTTGCATAGTGAGATGGAGAAGGAACAAAAGGAACGAGGGTGAACAAACAGAAAATAACAAATCAGGCACGTGCACACAAATACATGCACACACTGCAAACATCAGCAACACACGGAGCAGACTCCAGGGTGTAATGACAGCTACTCTGCGTACTTACACACTGACGTGGGAAGGCTTATTTTCAGCCGTGCTGACTGTGAAATGTGTAATGGGGATGAAAGCCATAATCAGCGGTGTCTCTCCCACCGAGTGTCCGTGCTATTAGGGACATTTGCAAGGGTCACTCTTTGGGGTCTGCTTTTCTGTGCCTGGAACCTCATTATTTGATCCCATTTTCTATGATGTGACAGGAAAGCAAATTACTGAAGAATTACTGAATTAAATCTATTAGAAGATTCCACTTCATGTCTTGTGAAATGGAAACAAATACGAAAGGCTGCCTGAAGGAAGGAAAGCCTTGTAAAAAAAAAACAGAGCAGAACAAAACCCAATGCAGCTCCCACCCGGGAGTCGAGTCTGGGGTGGGACTCATTGAAAAAAAAAACACCCCAAAAACCCAATCTCCAAGTGATTTCAATGTGTGACCAAGACCGACGAGCTTAATCACCTTGGAGATGATTAGCATTTCATTCGATACTGTTTTGTTTTGCAGGAGCTTACATTCCAGTCTTAATCAAGGTGCACTGGGTGTTTTAACTATTTCAAACTATATAACACATACAGATTTAATCTAATTAAATACTCGGAATCATCTCATTAATAGGGAAGGCACAACTTTCCTTGGACAGAAAAGGAGAGTGGAACTCAATGACTCAGTCACACATGTGACTCACAGCCTGATTCTAAAGCTGATGTTCTTGTTCCTCTTCTGTACTTGACATCTTTATCAACACCAGACAAGCAGATTGCATTCCAGGAAACCTGGTAGCAGACAGGTTAGGTGAAGGGGGCTGGTGAACGTGAGGGACAGCTTTGGGTGTATTAAGGTTGTTTGTCTCCCTGTGTATTAATGTTCCCAAGCCGTTGTGACAAAGTGCCACACGTTGGCTGGTGTAAAACAACAGAAATTTATTCTCGTGCAGTTCTGGAAGCTAGACGCTGGCAGTCGAGGCACACAGCAGTCTCTGGCACTCCTGGCTTGTAGCTGCATCGGTCCAGGCTGTATCTCCGTCTTTATGTAGCTTCTTCGTGCCTCCTCTGTTCCAAAGTCCCTCATCATTCCTTCTCCAAAGACCCCAGATATTGGATTTAGGGTCCATCGTAAATCTGGGGTAATTTCATCTCCAGGTCCATATCTCATTACCTCTGCACAGACCCTACTTCCAGATGAGGGCCCATTCTGTGATTCCAGGTGGATAGGTGTTCTGGAGGAACTCCAATCAGCTCACACATTTACAGTTGACATTTGGAGACACTTGTCCTTCCTTGGTGTTTCTTTCTGTCTCTCATAGAAGACTGGCACGGAAAGGAAGGAGTAGGTGAGGCGAGTGGCTGAGAGGCAGCCTTTCGGGAGCCCTGCGAGAACCCGGTGGGGGCGGGGGGGTCCCGAGGACAGTTCCTAGGAGACTGCTGTAGGATTCCGGGTGGGAAACAGAAGTTGCCTTTTGCTGTAGAGGAGTTAGTCACTATGTACAGCAATATAAGAAAACTTGTCTTCCTGCTTGTATAAGCTGGTTCAATAGCATTTATTGGGTGTTTGGTTTTTGCAGGCGTTGAACAAGCTTTGGGGACATAGAGAAAAGGCTGAGAGCTGTGATTGGAGGAGCTGACCAGTGCGAAGGAAGCTTGTGTCTGGCCACAGGAGCTAAAAAGGCTTCATGAGAATGAACACTGGTTCACTTGTCAGACTAGGGTTTAGAGGAAAAAGAACTAGTACCCAAAGGAAATGGGCAAAGACTTTGACCAGGCAAGGAGACCTCGCCTCCCTGAGGATCTGAGCTTTACAGCCCCAGGAGTTTCCTTCAGCAAAAGATGGATCGGGACCACATGGGAAGTGATGTCCCTTGCTCTCTGGAGTGTAAGAAAGATTCACAGGTGTTGGTGGGTGGGAAGAAATCGGTCACTAATCCCGGAGGAAGAGCTAGCAGCTCCGTACAGACAGGTGTTTCCTGGGAGGTGACGGAGGTGGGGAGGTGGAACTGCCTTGGCTGATTGGAAACCCTGAGTCGGCCACAGGCCTGAAAGTCCAGAGACTTACAAACCCAACGAGGTGTAATTCCAGCGATGGGCACTGGGGGTTAGGTAGCCGACTGAAGCTAAGGTTCAGACAGGGTTCCAGCAGCTCAGCGGTGCTCTCATGTTGCTCAAGTGCGTGCCAGTTGCGTCTGGGTCTCATAATGTGCAAGTTTGCTTCTAAATGTTTTCAGGAAAAAAATACCTAAAAATGCAACTTATTTCAAAGTAGTCTTATTTTTTATTTGGTTATGGAGAAACCAAGCAAATATAGATGGTTTCTGTAAACCTGTGGTATTCTCATCAATTTCAACTCACTTACAGTTCAGAAAATACTCGAACCTATCCATGCCTACCACGGTTCCCAGCCCCTCATGTCTCTCCCCTCGGGCCACACCCCACAGCTTTCTCTGCTCTGATTCATGGGTCCGCGGGTTCCAATCGTCTACACGTCTACACGTCATCCTGTTTTAAAATCCTCATTAGAGACTGAGAAGAAAGCAAATGAAACAGCCTAAGATAGTGGTGTTAGTTCAAACCATACAGACTTTCCATTAATGTATTAATTACTAGATCTGGACTCAGAGTTGGTGGTGATTATATTTTATTCCTCATTAAAATGTATTCAGGGAACGCGGCACTGAAAGGATTTTGCCCAATTTGCTCTGGAAGTTTTCTGCTGAAGAACCCCAGAGGACTTGCTGAACGCTGAACCTGCGAAGCCGGGGTGCCTGGATCCCCAGCGTTTCGTTCCTTTGCCATCTGCCCCACTGGAGTGTCCACTGATGTTTCTCCGGGCTTCCTCTCAACCTGTGGGTCGCCATGGGGCCGCATTAAGCAGAACAGTCCGTATCTTCCTGCCTCTTGCCCTGCAGCCCCATTTGGATGAAAGCCTCACCTAGGTATTTCTGCGAGTCCTCCAACGCCTTCCTCACATCACCGCCCATGCTGGCCCCTCTCCGAGAATTTGTTCTTCCGGAGCACCGTGTGATGCGGTGATTGCAACAAAAGACAGCACTGTCACAATAGCGCACACAGCAGTGGCCGTGTCAACTTGGTATGACTTCTTTCTAAACCAAACTTAGCCTGAGCGATATAGGCTATAGTGTAAATTCAGATTACTTCATCCGAAAGGATTTCAACTGACCTAACAAATAAGTGTTCCATGTTACAAGGTGCTAAATGTGTGTATGAATTTCCTAGCCTCAGTAATTCTTTGGATACTTCATATTTTCATTTTAAAATATTAAAACAAAAACTTACTTGTCTCCTTTAAATTTAAAATAACAGAACAAATGCAACGTTTTAGGTGTTGGTAGCATCTGAAGCCAGGCTGGATTTTGTAAGAGGAGGAAGATAAGACAGCTAAATTCAAACACCGACCCCCCTACAGCGTTTCTCCGCTGTCCTCCGGAAGTGCAGTTAATACTGTTTTCTTTTACGCTACTCAAAGGCTGGTGGCGCTGCGATGTTCCATTGTATAATTTATTGTTACAAAGCCATTTTATTCATATTTGACCTCTGTCATACTCCTCTGGAACAGAGAGCCATAGGTGTCACCCTCCTTTTTCATGGACGGCCCTGCAGCTCAGCGAGGCGCTGAGTGCCCAAGACTACGCAGCTTCCACGGGGCAGAGTTGAGCTTCGCAGACAGATCTGGCTCCTAGTCTGGCACTTTCCCTTGAGTGGCCTGTGTATTCAATATCGGGGCCTTCTTCCTACCAGGCAGAGAGGCCTGACTGCTCTCGACAGGTGACGCGCAAAGGGGAGCACACAGCAGTCTCGGGTGTCTGTTCATGGCTCTCTGACTCGGAGAGAAGAAATGAACTTTGAGAGCTTACTGCATGCCAAGCATCAGACGGCTCCCCTCACAGCTGCCCCGTAAAGTAGTGATGCTCACCAGTTTTTACAGGTGAATTAGATTCAAAGAGGTCGGAGTCATTTGCCCAAGGCCTCATCTGGGGAGTCGAGAAGTCAGGGTGGAGACCCATGTGTTTGTCCTTTCTGCTACATCACCGTTGCCTCTTGCACGTGTTTAGGTGGAAGTGGACAGTGAAAGGAGGCAGGAAACAGGTCACGGAATGAGAATACCACCCTCAAGGCCCGAGGAGACGGGAGGGCCTTTCTGTGTATGTGAACCCTAGCAAAGGTTAGACCCTCGCTAGCCTGACTCCCGGGGGGCGGGGGAGGTCATTACTTACACTGTGTAGCTTGAGAATCCCTGGAAGACTCCTAACCTTAAACATGTTTTCTCCACCAACGTGTTGGAAATTGTGGGTTAAAGTCCTTTTTAAAACTCTAATGCTTCTGGAAGGATAATACACATTAGGGTTAATTTGTTTAGTGATTAGTAAGGGGACCCTGTGGCTTTCTGCTGTGAGTTTACTCAGGGCAAATAAACACAGCAGGTGTGAGGGCAGAGCAGGTGAAGAGGGGACCTCACGAGGAAGAGGTGCTATTGGCCACCAGGGCCCCCGGGGCCTCCGGGGCCCCCAGGTCCCTGAGAGAGGGGGTGAGACTAATGAAGGAGAGGAGAGGAGAGAAGAAAATTCCAGAGGCTCAGTTTTGCTTATTTTACCACTATTCCACAGCCAGCACTATTTACATTTGTCCCCTGCTTTGAGTCTCATGGAAATTCTAGAAGTTTTCCTTTATCATTAAAAGCAATGGATTGTGTTTCCACAGAGCAGCATTTCAAATATTTGCGAATTCTGATTCCTTATTTCTCCACACACTGCAAACAGTATCACTCCGCAGCAAAACATTATCACTTGATTAATAAAGACTGATTCCCGACAGTCCATTTTTGAGAACTACCAACTCGGAGTCACTAGTTTCTATTCTCCACCCTGTCGCACACTAACTTTGCGTATTGGTGTTTGGTGAAACCTTACTACTGCAGCAACTGTTCCCTGAAATTCTCCTGTCATTAATCACAGAGCCGACAGCCCTCGCGCCTCCTGCTGCTTCTGCGACACTCGAGTTAAACGCAGAGCACCATAAACAGGGTTCTCAGCCCCTGCCTGCAGCCTCTTTGTCTTCCAGTGGCTTCCTGCGTCGGAGCTGCCTGGCTTCCTATCACCAGTCAAGTGTACCTGTGATCAGCAGGTTTCTCTGTCTGAACACCATGGGCAGTTTCTTCCTGAGACGCCAGGTGTATGGTTTGGCTTTTTTAACTTTTTACTTTCAGGTAGCTCTTAAACCCGCCCCCAGCATCATCTCTCACAATGAGATGAGGCTTGGAAACCTCAGGCAGCACCTGAAAGGCACAGAAGAGAAATTACTGAAGTTAATCTGTTTGTAATTATGAGACCCAATTTCATTTCCCATGCCTTGGATTTTTTTGTCTAGCAAAATGATGGAGGAGACCACATTTATATTTTGCATACTGATTCTTTTACATAATACATAGTATTTTTTAAAGGAAATGAGTGTATATAACTATTTTTGTCACCCTGACTCTACAATAACTAGGTGGTAGACGAGACAGCATCTAGTCATTGGCTCCTTCAAGGTCAGCCTCAGTCAGCCACACAGGTCAGCGGCGTCACCCCCTTTCCCGGTCAGCCTGCATGTAGGGACTGAGCCGGGAAGGGGTACGAGTCTCCAGCCACTCGGACCAGACTAGCACATCTCTGACGGGGATACTGCCACGCTCCCCACCAGGATGACCGGGGCTTTGTTGGGCCCCCTCACAGTTCTGTTGACGATTCCTCTGCCCAATTGTGCATCTATCCCTTTCGTGTCACAGCTGATGGTCGCTAACGAACTTCCTGTGTCCCATCTCTGTCTCAGCATCTGCATTCAGAGACCCCAACCTGTGACAGATGCTACTGATCTTAAATAAGTCTATTCCTTTGGCTGCTTGGAGTCTCAAAAATTGAGATGTCCATGCCTCTCTGAGGTCTTCTGGGAGGCTCCGCCTGGGCCCGCTGAGGCGTCAGGGCCAGAGGGGGCAGGCACTGCGGGGAGAGTGGCCCTGGCTCCGGTGGCTACAGAGGAGCCCTGTAGAGAGGCGCCTTCTTCCTGTGTCCCCACATGACCTGTCTCAGTGTGAGGGTATCCCTGGTGTCTTCTCTTCTTACAAGGACCCCAGTCAGGCTGAAGTAGGGCCAACCCTAATGATTGTATTTTAACTTGACCACCTCTTCGAAGCTGCTACACTAAATACAGTCTCATTCTGAGGTACTGGGGGTTAGGGCTTCAACAGGAATTTTAGAGAGACACAGTTTAGTTCATAACAAGCAGAGTGTTGACCACTGTGATTCTGTATGATGGGTACATAGGAGTTTATTACGTATTTCTTCCGACTCTTGAGTTATGTTTGAACATTTTCATAATGAAGAAGTTAAAAAATACTAAAGAAGAGATTTAGTTAACCTGGGAAAAATTCTACCCAAACAAATATTTCTTTGTATAATTCCTCATGAAAACATCGCTTTTCCAATCTTTGTCCTCGTCCATGTTCCACACACACGTGCACACAATTGTAACCTTAGGTGCTTTACGTTTCCTGAGGCACAATCCTCCGTCCTGTCTAGGACGGTATCCCAACCACAACAAGACTGTCTTTGACAATAATGATAAAAAT
Source organism: Carollia perspicillata (assembly GCA_004027735.1). Taxonomy (NCBI): domain Eukaryota; kingdom Metazoa; phylum Chordata; class Mammalia; order Chiroptera; family Phyllostomidae; genus Carollia; species Carollia perspicillata. The sequence goes on along the minus strand of PVKM010004082.1, from coordinate 16,564 downwards.
GTAATTAACATTTGAACAGAGTTTGGAAAAGGGATTGCACACATTTGTCACACATTTCTCCTTTGACCCCTGGGAGGCAGGCAGTGTAAAGTGGCCTTTTCTCCGCGGCCAGGGGGACTTGCCCCAGGTCACCCAGGGTGGGCTTTATGCGGTCACCTGAGGCACCGGGTCTGCGTGTCCTGGCCCCAGTGACCTCCCTGCGGATGCATTTCCTTCAGGATGCAACGGGAGTTACAACTCCCACCTTACTGTGCTCTCTCTCTATTGCAAGAAACCGTGGATGAAAAACGACACCTCTGGAAATGACCCTTTTAAAATCGCTTCCAGTTTTTGTAAAACGTTACTGCTTTCAAATTGGCACTTTAATCCTCCAGGATCGAAACCTGCCTTCATGTTCAGCTCATTGTGTTTAAATTGCACAGTGCTGAGCCTTGAGCTGTTTTTTAAAATCTTTCTAGAAAGACTGAATTTATGCAATGGACAATGGGACAGTTTTATGCTGTGCAGTAGAGTTTGCTTTTTAAAGCAACAGGCCTTTTTAAGTACCTTTTTGGGAGTACTGCTTTCTTACGTCTATTAATTATCCTGATATAAACTGAAATATTTTTCATTTCAAGGGACAGCTGGACCATAAATTAGAAAAATTTTATCTGTGAACTTTTTACCTTCAAATCTTTCCTCTAATACATCCTTTCATCATTTTAGTACAGTTTCTATGGAAGAATTCAGAATGATTTCTTTCCCCTGTGGACCAGAATACTAAGCTCTACTTTCTGAAGTACGTGTACAATCGATGATCTATTAGAAAAAGCAAAATAAAAGCTGTTTTCTCCTTCGTGTGGACTCACTAGCCAGCCGTCTATTCCCCATCCTGAAAGCAGAGACCAACCTTGGTTCCTGGAGGCTGAGCCCCCTCCCTGTTCCCTGCCCCTGTCTTCACTCTCAGCTCTCCTAGGAGAGGGAAAGTTGGAAGGGTTTTAGATCATTGAGGTGGGTTAGCCTGGCTTTGCCCAGAGAGAGGTGGGCTTGTGGGTTAGAAAAGGCAGAAGTGGACAGATCCATGAGAATCTCCATCTTCAGAGAGTGGGGGTGGGGGGCAGATGGTGGTGCCTGGAAGTGTCCTTGAGCGGTAGCCCCGCACCAAACTTGCAGGCATCCCTCTCAGAAGGGATGGCTGGGCAATGACTGTGGGCCCAACGTTAAGTGCTGAGGGCAGCCATGAAGGGCTCTGTGGCTAAGCCCGATGTTGAGGAGAGAGCCGTGGGAGGTGTCCTGTACGTGTGCTCAGACAGTGGAGCGCGAGGAGTAGGGACGGGCCAGGCACCGCACAGCGGTGTCCGGCGTCAGAGGGAAAGACACCGGTAAGGACAACCACCGTGGACTCTCAGGTCCTTGTTCCATTCGAAGCATATTTACTCACCCACTGGTTGTCTCCCTCCATCCCCTAGTAAGTTTCTCATTAAGTTTATGTTAAACGTATAATCAATGATTCAATGACTTTTTCTGAGAGCTGTTATTTAAAGCTTCTGGACTCTCATGTGATGCCAGGCAGAGCTCCGAAGCGCATCTGGTTCTAACTCCCGTCGCCCTGCGGCCCGTGTTTGCAGCGCCGGCTCTCGCGCTGCCGCGCAACGCAGGCCCTCTGAGCGGCCCTGGCGTTCTCTCTACCGCGCCCATCAGCCCTGGGATTGTTCAGGAGACACTGGTGTGCGAGCAAATCTGTTCATAGCTTTTAGGTCTTTCCACCATTTGGGATGCTTTGGGCTGTGCTCTGGTTTCCTATGGCTGCTTACCAAGAAATCGGAAGACTTCGTGTTCTGCAACAGTTCATTCCTGTGCCTCCTGGTTCTATCAGTCGGTGGCTCTCAGCTGGGTGTGCTTGCCTGGACCTTCCCGTGGCTCCGGGAGATGACAGCGTGAGCAGGGCCCTCTGCATGGCTGGAGACTGCAGCACAAAGACACTGACGTGAGAAAGAAGACAAGTGAATAAACAATGATCAAAACAAGTAGAGAAAATGGTGGGACATGCTTAACAATCGTAAGGCCCTTTACCTGTAGTTCAAAGTTCTTTCCATATATGTTACCTCACAAAGCGTACATTTACTATGTTAGAGGTTTTAATTAGATAACGAGGCAAATAGAGATGGCGGATGGAGGAAGAAGAACATTTACAGAATTGGCTACTAGGACACAGCCTGGAAGGGAAAACATAGTTTCTGTGAATGTGAAAGGTGGGAGGAAGGACTCTCCACTCGGAAGACAACTGCTTCAGCACATGGAAGTGGCCGGTAAGGGGAAACAGTCTGAGAACTAGAGAGTAGGGTGTGCCTGGGAGGTTGTGTGAGGGGGATCGTTTGTGACGTAGAAGTGAACGTGAGGAGACTTCCTAACTGGAGAGAAGTACACTGGTGTCTTCACATTTGGGAAGCCCTGGACAAATCTGACACGTTAAGAGCAACACAACTGACTGCAAACCCTGTCTTCGTGTATGCGCCTTTTATCATGTCACTAAGTTGGCAAATTTGCTTTTTATTCAAAATGGTATCACCTACTCTGTCTTTGAAAAAAGTTTTTTTTTTCATTCATCAGGAACAAGTCCCTGAACAATATAACACTGTCACCTGTTGGTGACCCGGAGGTAAATACTACGCCCAGCACAGGCGGTGAAGATCATGAGGTGTCTAATAACCTTAGAAAGTTCCTTAGGAAGATGTCACAGTGGACATCAACATGTCACCCCTCACAGAGTGTTTCTGCAGCTGAGCACCAGATAAAGTACCAGTGTTGAGGTGCTTTTGCTACAAAAAATTAAATGTTTGACTATCACGGCTCAGCAAAATGTTCTTATTGGGCTAAGGGAACCGTGGATTCACATCTCCACTCAGAAAAGCTCAGTGCGTGAAAAACTTATGTGGCTTTTTCTCGTCTACATTCTCTTTCTCCTTCCCTTCCCTCTCCCCTTTCTTTCCCTCTCCCTCTCCTCTAACCCCTGTCTGCTCCCTGTCGTGGAGCAGAAACAGGTGAATATGTGGGAGTTAAGTAGATGTATGATTGTTTGTCTCATGACGGCAGGACCTGCCAGCCGCCCAGGTGTCTTCCCTCCCTGAACAGCCTGGGCTGAATCTACTCAAGGAAGATTTTGGAAGTCTCTTTATTTCTCCACCTCTTGACTTTGACAAACGGCGAGCTTCCCTTCCTCCCTGCCCTGCTGCAGGCCCTCTTAGCTCCCCAGAACCAAAAATGACTGGCAGACTCGCAAACTGCCAGCAGCCACATGGGCCCCCGCTGCCAGAACGGCCCCTGGAGGCCTTAAAGCACCTGCCCACTTGACAGGTACTTCCAGCTCTTCAGGGTGACAGGCTAGAAAGACTTCGTCACAAACCACGTCCCACCTGAAAAACAAGAGTTTAATCCTGTGCCACTAGAAAGACTAGAAAGACTTCGTCACAAACCACGTCCCATCTGAAAAACAAGAGTTTAATCCTGTGCCACTAGTCCTGGCGCCTCACGGCAAACACAAGAAAAGGATATAGGCGTCACATACCGGGAGCTCTGCTATGTGCCATCTCTCTTAGACTGCTGTTCAGAAAACCTCACCAGCAAAACAAGAATTCACGAGTTTGGGAAACATCCGGAGGAAGCATGTTGAAAATACTTGCGTCGCATAATTTCAAATTTTATAAAATTGGAAATAGTTGTTTTAAAATCATTTAAGCTTTTCATCACTCTAAAAAACATACATTCATCGATATCCTGCGGCACATTCATTATCTGCTTATAGACGCTCTGGTTTGATTTCTACACTTTCCCCAGACATCCCACCCACAGCCCTGTGAAGTTCAGGGAAGGACAAAGAAAGACAATTCACGCCACCCTCCGCCTCCAGGCTGAGCATTGTCTGAAGCCCCCTGTTGCCCATCTCTATGGTGGTCTTTGGTGTTTGTCTTTATTATGAATTGTTTACTTTCAGTTCTTTTAACCCTCTAATGGAAATGCCAATGAGGCCAGCTCAGACACACCCATATTCCCTTTCTCCAATCTGCATGCCACCTTTACTTCTGCCCTGCCCGCCCCCAGGGTGTTGGCCCTCGCCTGTCCCTGCTGCCTGGAAAGACCTAGCCTCGCTGGATGTATAGTGAGTGTCAGTGACCACTGTGGTGGTCACACGTGTGGGGGATCGAGTGAGAGCGAGTTCATGTCGACAGGAGTGGGAAGGAACCAGGCGCTGGCTGGATCCTTTATTTTCTATTTTCTTCTGTGATGGTGAAGACAGTGGATGATGACCCTGTTCCAGGCTAAGGGTACTTCAAGGTCTCTCTCCTCTTTCCTTGTAGCGCTTGCTTTTCAAAGTGAGGATGTGGTCCAGATTCTCATTCATGGCCATTTCTGTTGATGCTGCGGGCTGAGCAATAAATAACTCCCAGTTATGTCCTCTGTCAGCTTTCCCAGCGTTCTCTGGCTTTCGGCACGTCTACAGTTGCTTCTGGTCCAAGTGACTACAAAGAGATTTTTTTCCAGCATTCTAGGTCGCCCTCAGAGCTTATTTTTATTTTAAAATCATATACCCACTGCTGCTGTAGTTTAATCTATCATACTTTCTCATGCGGATTATTGCAGTAGTTTTATTTTCAGATATCTGTAGTGTGGGGCAAAGTTTTCCCTTTGCTTGGACTTTTCTTCCCTTCTTCAACATCCTCAACCCAACAATTATTAGAAAAATCATGTCTCATCATTCAAGATGAAACCCAAATTCCATGTCTTCTCCAAACGCCTTTCTCAACTCACTCCTCAGCCCGGCCCGAACACCCTCACTTCTCCCACCTGGCAGCGTATTATTTCCTGTCTCTTCCCTGGCATTCGGGGCAGAGTTCTCTTCTGACATTGCAACACGGTAGTTACTTGTTTTTTGAAAGGCAGCAGGGCATCCAGGTTTTGGGTGGGAGCTAGACTCATTGCTAAGGTTTAAATGATAACTTCATCGTTGACTGTGACTTTAGGCTTTAATCTGTTTTTCCATGTGCTCATCTATTAAAATAGAAGAGCGATGGTAGCTGTATAGAGATGAGGGCCTGGCACAGTCAGCACTCAGTTCCCGTTAGCAGTGGTGGTGGTGCGGTGACTCTCCTCCCTGACTGTGAGTGCATCGTGGGCAAAAAGGTATTTTTTCTCTTGTATCTGTCTGCAAGGAAACCAGTCAATGCTCTCTCTTTCCCTTCCTCCACCCTCCTCCTTCCTCTCTCTGTCTCCCTCTTTATTTCTAGCAGAAACTATTATTGAATAGCTATTCTGGGATCAGGTAGCATGTTAAATGCTACTCATATGTGTCTAAAAATAATCCCATTAGAGTGCAAAAAGTACATTATTAGAGGTGGAAACCAAGTTTGGTGCTTTGGGAATTGTCTTTGTGGATGAGATACCACATGAGCTGAGCAAGTTTTGAAGGACAATTAGAATACAGAATGAAGTAAGTTAGAAAGCTACAATAGTTTAGGGGGCATATTTAAGATGAGGAAATAAAAATATCATAGACAAATAAAATTTTGTTTTTAATATCTTTGGTCTCTTTACAGAAAGCTAATGTAACTGTAATTTAAGACCCACTGATTCCGAGTGTGTGCTCGGAATTCGTTTCTGTTCTAGTTAAGTCTAACTTCAGCAGCCAAAGGATGGAACGGCCCGGCCCTTCTGGTTCCCTTTCTTTTCCCCTTTTCTTACTTGTACCCGTCCTTACTCCCCAGCCTACCCATCAATGTAATTTATTCAAGTAGTTCCGTGACCTTTAGAAAAACCAGTCTCCTTATTTATTAACAATCTCTATTTTATCTATGTTTTTCACATATTTTAATTTTCTTCCTTGTCCAAGGATGTGTTTACTGATTTGAGAGAGAGAGAGAAACATCAATGATGTGTGTGTGTGTGTGAGAGAGAGAGAGAGAGAGACATTGGTCGATTGCCTCCCGTTCGTGCCCTGACTAAGAATCAAACCCGCGACACTTTCGTATATGGGACGACACTCCAACCAACTGATCCATTCAGCCAGGGAATTTCCCCTGTCATCAATGAGTGGAGACAATTCTTTAAGGGAACCCTACTGTCGACTCTCCCTTATATCTTCCGTGTGTGTCCTATAAATAAAAAATGGTAGATACAGTAATGTGTCTGCCCTGTATAAGCAATTTGATCTTGGGCAAATTAATCAAACTCTCTGAACCTCGATTTCCTCATTAAAATGTAAGGATAATTATACTTACAGGATCTGCTCTTTGTAGAAGTGCATCTACTCATAAAATTCTTGACGTAGTACCTGACTCAAAAGTTCATGAAAGCTTGAATGCTAGTGACCACGAGGGCGTTCTGGAACAGCTCGGAATGTTGTATCGGCCGTTCATTCCAACTAGAACAGATGAGTTAGCCTTATTAACTCTTTCTCATCTGGCTTCATTCCAGCCTCCCTCTTCCCAGTTGGCTTCCGTAATATTGTCAGAAAAATCTGGAGACAGGTCTGGAAAGGAGGGGAGGTGTGTGTTCACGGAAGCCCAAAGGGTATTATAATAGGAATGGGTCCTGATTTTGGTTTTCCCTCATCTCTGATGTCACTTATTTGTAAATTTTTGAAGACTAGGCACCATATCTTATTTGGATTCCTTGTTACCATTCATGTCTTTTTGTGGTAGGACATACGTTAGAATCCATGGCCACATATAATGTGTTAGTGACCATGTAGTAGTGTTAGGGGTGTGCCAATGTGCTATGTCAATGGGATATGAAGTGAGACCTGTCTGGAGTGCTACACATGGACAAGTCAGACCTAGAAGGAAGGCAAAGCAGTGGCATCCCAGGCTGTCTTCTATTTCTTTCTTCCTTGCTGACTAATTAGATTGTAGGAAGAGTGGGAAGGAGAAGGAAACAAATGGAAACGTGCCAGCAGAAAGGTTATTCTAGGGTCATTTCTATAGATTCTAAAAGGAGTGAGTGAGTGAAATGAGATACAGCTGCTAGAAGAACTGAACTATGGCTGCCCCACCGCAGGTCCCGGAGTTCTCTCACAGTCTGGGACACGTGCCGAAGGCGGGAAGCTAGCTTTCACATGACCAAGTCTCTCTGATTTAAGTCGCCAAATAGTCAGTGTTTTGTTTAGTTCCTCTAAGTTAATTGCTAGAATCACAGGTTCTTCTCCGTTTAAAGTAGGTTGTAGAGTGTCTATGATGTTGTAATATTATACCGACTTAGTACATTTAGCAGAGTGTTACAAATGATGGAGGTTTGCCAAATTACCAGCATTCGATCACAAAGATCATATTGCTGTTGTAAAAACAGCGTCTGCGTAGGCAGTGCCAGAACTGTCCCCTTGTGTGGTCTGTGTACACGTAGGGAGATCTGTATCAGCCGTGCTTTCAGGCTTTAGGCGTCAGTAAGGCTGTACTCGGGAAGGGCAACGTCCACTCTCAGTTCTATAGCCCAAGGAACAAACGTGTAAAGACAAAGAATTGAGATCCGCTTTCTCCAAATGTGTCATTACTGTGGTGGAGATTACTAGGTACCCTCTAATGCTGCGTCTGCTTCTACACGGAGTCACTGGGGGTAATAATGAGTGGTGCCACTCTCATTTCTACCCTTCGATTCCTGGCTATGAGAGAAACAGTACCATGCATTACATGCTGAATCAGAGCATATACAGTCTCCAGAGAACCTCGCAGCAGCCCTGCAAGGTATTGCCACCTTCCTGGTTATACCTGAATCTTCAAAAGACCATAGTTTTCTCAGGCAAGCTACTTCGTGATGATGGGGAACGTGGTAAGACCGGGGAATTCCTTGAGCAGGGGCCCAATGCAACTCTTCTCTTGTGGTAAAGTGAGTTCTTTGATCGGAAGCAATGCTGTGTAGAATACCATGACTATGCATAAGACATTCTGTATGTCCTTGAATGATAGTTTTGGAATTCTTGCAAAGAAAGCAAATCTGCATCTGAGTCAATGTCTATTCCAGGAAGAACAAAACGCTGCTCCTTCCATGATGGAAGCAGTCCAGTGTAATCAACCTGCCACCACTGATGACTTCAAGAAGGGTACCATACTGGGGACTTAGTGTTGATGTCTGCTCCTAGCAGATTGGACCCT
>PVKM010004081.1:0-53906 GCA_004027735.1 Carollia perspicillata | reverse complement strand
TCGGAGCCCTTGGTGGCTCCCTCCTATACCCCATCTCTCGACTCTACAGCTTCACTTTTCATAAACCGACCATGCTACCTAGCCACTGGAGACTGCTTCCAGCACAGTGGTGTGGTCTCCTCAGGCCTTCCCTCCCGGTCCCACGAGCCTGAGCTGTTCACTCCCAGTCACGGTGTTCCTCTGTGTTGAGAGACTTTTCTATGGCCCACCAAGGTTTGGGCCCTCTCTCCCCAGGAAGCCTTTCTGCTCCCCCACCGACAGGCTGGCCGCCTTTCCTCTTCAACTCTCACAGCACGTGAGATGAGACAGCGCCTGCTTCCTTGAGTTGTGCTCCTTGTTAGTTGTTCAGGCAGAGTGTGTGCTCTTTTTTTTTCCGAATTATAAGAAAACGTTCACTTAGAAAGTTAAAGGTGGTAGGAGTGAGCCAGCCAGGCTGTGTATGCTCAGAAAACAAGTTACAGAGGCAGAAGAAGGGCCCTTGGAGCTGAGGCAAGAGAAGGGTGAAGGGGAAGGCAAGGGGGTGCTCTCAAGGGGGAGAGCTCACCCAGAATTCGTGCCCTTTCTGGGCGGAACCCATGTGTCTCCTTTCTGCATTCCCCACTGCACCTGGCTGAGCACACAGCTCACAACTGAGTGCTCTCTCAGTAACTGGCTTGTGCGGACAATAGTAAGGATAGCTACTCCACCAGCCTGTGCTTCTGGGTGAGTTACCGTTGAACCAAATCCTTTCCCTCTCGAAGTCTGTGTGAATTGAATTTGCTCAGGCTTTTCAACACAGCTGAAGACCACAGTATCTTTGGTATGTGTAATGAAGCGTTAAGTTATGTTATACTCTTTGACTACAACAAATGTAAAAAGAATATATATGAAAAAATAAACTAGAAAGCAAACTGCTAAAATGCAATCTTTTTATGTTCGGTCCTCCCATGTGTTAGGATGATAAATCGGTGGTAAGATCCTAGGTTTGGTCACATACGTATACTGCTTTTATAATGAAAATAATCTTTTTTTTTCTTTTGGGTATTCTAGGAAAGAAATTACAATATTTATTTGAACCACACCATGTTGCTGAAAGCAATACTCTTACACTGTGGGATCCCAGAAGATAAACTCACTCAAGTCTACATTATTCTGTATGATGCTGTGGTAAGCACTGAACTGCTTTGACTTGATAAGGAAGGATAAAAACAGTCCATGAGCGTTTTCTTACTGCTGTAAGCATAACATTGAATTGGGACTTTTTATCTCCTTCCCTCCTGGTGAAAGAACCAATTCTCTTAGATTCAGTTAACAAGTATTGGTTGAGCTTTTATTCTGGACGAAGCCTGTACTTCTAGTGACCTCCAGGGTGTTTTTTAAGGCTAACTTCCGATTTCAAAAGATCAAATTGTCTTATTTCATTTGTAAGACAGTAAAGTTCTTCACTAACCTACTTCTAAAGGCAAAAAATCAGTGCTGATACTTGCCAGTAACGACCTTATCGAGCACCTGAGCCGAGTGGCAAGCATCATTCTAATCTCTTCATGTGGACTAACTCACTCCACCCTCACAAGCGCGGTTATACTTAATGTACAGAGTCCAAGAGAAGGGAGTGTTAATATTGAGAATAGAAGATTTATGCTCTGCCCTTAATTCTTCCAACCCACCTGTGCCTATCAGTAAAGTCACTCATAGATTTGGATTGGCTGGATTGGGGCAGAGTGGTTTAAATGTCTGTCGCAGCCTCAGTTAGCACCTCCTTCCTGTGGGACTGGGCTGGTGGCACCTCCAGTTACTTCTCCTCATCAGCCATGTCTTAATATGCATTACTCTGTAGTGTGTGTGCAGAGCCTGGAGGGGAAACTTGGAAGATTTTAAGTAGCGTGATATTATGAGGCTGAGATGGAGGCGAATGCTTGCTTATCTTTTCTAACTTCTTTTCAAGTTAAATATTGTTTTCATTATAAGAGGCAACATCTAAAAGATTCAGTAACTAACAGAGCCAAACAGTCTGTGATTAAGGCAGAACAAATAGCGGAAATCCATAATGGCTTATTGTTCTTTATTCACCAAAAGGCTTAACTAGCTTTTCTCGAGGTATATCTCGAGGACCCTAACCTTACTATTTGTTTCCAGTGGTTCTCTCCTCCCCCAAAAGTGCTGCTGCTCTTTAGCAGTGACAGATACCATATGATGTCGATCGAAGACTGGCAGAAACCCCAGGGAACTTGCGGAGGGGCTTCAGGCCAGCCGTGTTCATATCCCACAGCCACAGCCAGGCTGCCAGCGCGGGAGGAAATGCTGAGCCTGTTAGTGCAAAGTCTTCGTCCGGGGTCACAGATCAGTGGACGCCCTCCCCACCCAGACAGAAGTGCCCTGGTTAAGCCGGTCCAACTCTGAGCAGATGCAACTTTCTGCTTTCTAATTCTTTCATGTCGGGGTCTTTCAAATTTTAAAACACTGTTAGTTTGATGTGAATTGGAAAAATTTTTTTTTGTAAATCACAGAATTATTCTATTCTTCATAATTAGGAGCAGTTTATCCAAAATAAAGACTGTACTTGTCAGAATTAACCTGAAAATTGTATCTTGTTCAGGGCCATTTGGTCACTCTCACTATTACCTTTTTCTTCTACATTAGACAGAAAAGCTGACAAGAAGAGAAGTGGAAGCTAAATTTTGTAATCTGTCTTTGTCTCCCAATAGTGTAAGTACCTCCTAATGGAGCTGTTATAGCTCACGCTCTGAATTTGTGATACCAGGAAACGTCTCCAGATTCTCGCCGCAGTAAGGCAGTCGCACTTCCTGCCACCTCGCAGATGCGGTTTTCCCTTGAGTGTTAATAGGTACCATGGCAACCTCTGGGGTTAAGGGAAGAGAGAAACCAGTGTTGTGATCAAAGAAGGCCTCTCCATGCTGCTGCTTAATGTGCTGTAATCATCGTGTTCTTCCTCCATCACCAGCTGCCTCTCTTTCACACCCCGCGTGGAGGCCGCGCTTGGTAGAGCCTCCTGCTGAGCAGATCTGGTACTAGCTGTCCTCTTCTGAAACGGAGTCTGTGGGACCAGAGAAGGGCACAGGGCTCTGCAGATTCATTTGGGTATCCACCCATCCCACACCCCACTGGCCCCAGCTGGGTCTTAAAGTAAAGCTCTTGCTTTTCTGGTACATTTCCTGCTCCTAAAATCTTGCATTCGATCCCACTGGGCGTGAGGAATATCTCCTGGGGTAACCAGGTTTGTTGTACTCTCTCCGCAGTCATCAGATTGGGCCCAGATCTTTGGCAGAGTAGACTGCACTTAACTGAGTTGCTGAAAAGCAGAAGACAACAGGGATTTCTTACGTTTTCCTGAATATTTATATAAGAGAGATTTAAAAAAAAAAACTTTCCAGACCCTGTAGCCCTTGGACTGACACTCAGTTACGTGATCCTGTGGTGATCAGCAGAATTCACATATGGGATAGATTAAAATATGATTATCCACAGGCCAGGCAGCGTCTCTCAATCTCTTGGACACTTACAGTGCGGCAGGCAGAGTGCTGGGGATACAACGGGTAGGTTGAGGAGTCCACAGACTGCTTTCAATTCTAAATTAGTATCGGCCTTTAAAAAGCCACGAGGGGATATAGGCAGCATGTATCTACCCTCCACTTTTCAAAACAGCTTTGCAGAGTACACGTAAACCACCGTTTAGGATGTCCCGCAGTCCTAGCTGGTGTGGCTTAGTGTGTTCAGTGCTGGCCTGTGAACTAGCCGGTTCGCTTCCCAGTCAGGGCAGGGCACGCGTGCCTGGGTTGCGGGGCCAGTTCCCCTGTTGGGGACCTGGGAGAGGCAGCCAATCGGTGTTTCTCTCCCTCTCTTCCCCTCCCTCTGAAAAATAAATTTTACATATCTTTAAAAAACAAGTCACCCCTACCAACTGCAGGGAAAGTAAAGCAGACACATCGCACAGGGAGTTCTAGAAATTCAGGCTCAATTTTCAGTGTTAAATATTGGTGATCTGCAAAGAGACCCAATGGCGTAATGTTCTAATATGAAAAACAGCATTTCCTTAATACCCAAGACATGTACACAATACGTACCTATGTGTACACATAGTTTGTGTATATAAGTAGCACGAAGAATCTACTCAAGAAACTGTCTGATTCAGCACTTCCCTACCTGAAGTTTCAAGCCCAAAAGGTTCTTTGAACTAATGTCACATTTCAAGAAGATTTCCCTCTCACACAGGAAAATGGCATTGATTGCCACAGTGTCAGCGTCTTTTTGCTGATTTCTACGCACTCGTCATTTGGTGATGATGATCAGCGTTAATTCAGAGTTATGGTTGGTCAATTTAAAATGGAACAATTAGTATGTAATAAAGGCAGTTGATACTCTCATTATTTAAAAATGGAACTCTAGCCCTGGCTGGTGTAGCTCAGTGAATTGAGCGTGGGCCTGTGAACCAAACAACTGCGGTTTGATTCCCAGTCAGGGCACATGCCTGGGTTGCAGGCCAGTTCCCAGCAGGGGATGCACGAGAGGCAACCATACATTGATATTTCTCTCCCTCTCTCCTTCCCTTCCCCTCTAAAGATAAATTAATTAAAAAATCTTAAAAAAATGGAACTCTAAAGATATTAAAAAGGGAGTAGAAATATTGCAGAACAGTTTCAAATATCTGGGCCAGTCTTCTTATTTTACAAAGGAGATGCTGAGGCTCAAAGAGATATTGTGAATTGTCCGAAGTGACATGGAGTTAGTTGGTGACAGGGTGAGGACCCAAACCTGGGGACGCTGACTCGAATGCTTCTGGTTATTTTATTAATGGGGGAATTTAATGTAAAAGTTTATTGAGAAGAAATAATTTTATTAAGGCAAATTAAAATGAGACTATTGAAAAATTAAAATATTTTATCTTTAGTAAAGAGATTACAGGAGACTTTAAAATTTTTTGAGTTTTTAAAAAATACAGATGATTTATGATTATTATATTAAACTATGTTAAGCTGACTCTTCGTTCAGCTCTTAGTTTCCAGTTGCCAATTTCAAGTTGAACCAGGTTCTGCTTGCGTACAGCCTTGATCTAGCTATAATCTTGTTTCTTAATAATTTCCACTGAAGCTCCTGTTAGTTTTCTCTCCGGTTTTATAATCTCCGTTATTTCCTCTTCTCTTGCTCTGTGCCGTGACTGTGCCTGGCCTGCAGAGCGGTCATCACTAGTCCCTGCCCTCTCCTGGGGAGGACGATGCTTACAGCCGGTGAGAGCTGGGAGCTGGGATCCAGGTCTGAGCTGGAGAGAAGGAAAGACCAGGAAGCTGCCTGCAGGAGACAACACCTGAGCTGCATCCCCCAGCTACAGATAGGAATCATTCAAGCAAAGGGAGGAGAGGGGATCTCTGACTGACTCAGTGTGGTATTAGAACAAGCCAGACTTTGCCTTCCTGCCCCCACCCCGCACTTGTGTGCCTGTAGTAACGGGAGTAGATGAGAATGAGGATGGAAAAGGGAACAATGCTGGCTTGAGAATATATAATGGAGGCTCTGCTGGAGCCAAGGTCTGCTCTGCTGGGGTCAGCATTAACTGTGAGTAAGTGTGTGACTAAAAATGAACTGTGAGGAGGTGCCTGAAGCACTTCTGCAAGGTGCTTTAGAGTTGTTGGAAAAGGATAATCCTCATTTGGGATTGTGGTAAAGGCTAAAATAACCAAGTACAAAATCCTCCTCTTGGAGGTGCAAAGGTCTGCTGGGTCCCCCTGAGTGTGCAAAACGCAGTGCAAAGTCAGTCTTCCCTGCTGTGGACTGGAAGCTAACTGTACCTCTTTGCTTTCCAGCTTTGTCGACTCTACAAATTTATTGAGCAGAAGGGAGATTTGCAAGATCTAACACCAGCAATAAATTCATTAATAAAACAGAAAACAGGTGTTGCTCAATTGGTGAAGTATGGCTTAAAAGATCTAGAGGAGGTTGTTGGACTGTTGAAGAAACTTGGCATAAAGTTACAGGTTTGGCAACTGTTTGATTCTGGCAGTACAGATGTGTAGCATTAATAACAGCACAAGAGGGAAATGGGCTTTATTTTATTAATGCTAATAATGTTTTATTTTTCCAGAAGAGCTCTGCTTTCTACATTTTGAAACATGATATCTAGTAATAATTTTGGCTTAAGTCAGAATTTCTGTGCAAGCATCACAATTCCTATTGTGCAGCAATTCTTATTATGTCCGCCTCAGAGAAGCGGTTATTCTTGAAGAGGGCAGTTTCTCTTACTTGGCGAGCTGTAGTGAAACAAGCTTGGTGCCAGATCTTACAGAATATTTGGTTTGTGCTTATGGGTTGTCCCGATGCAGTTTATGGAAAGCAGTGCGCCTTTGACACATTTGTGGCATTTTCCTCGACAGGTCCTGATCAACTTGGGCTTGGTCTACAAGGTGCAGCAGCACAGCGGGATCATCTTCCAGTTTGTGGCCTTCATCAGACGGAGGCAAAGGGCCGTGTCTGAAATCCTCGCAGCTGGCGGCAGATACGACCTGCTGGTGAGGCCTGGCCCTGGATCTGTTGATCTATTTTGGCTTAATTTCACTTCTTTCTCAACTTGTTATTTTGAAAATGTTCAGACCTACGGAAAAATTGAACTAGTAGTACAATTATAATCAAACACCTTTTATCTTTTATCTAGGAAGAGGCATGGCAATGTCTTGTTGACCACACTTGTAACGATTTTGAAGTTTTATTTTAAAGTAATTATAGATTCACAGGAAATTGCAAAGGTAGTACAGAGAGGTTGGTCTGCCTTTACCTCGTTTCTCCCCATAATTAAGCCTGGCATAATGGTAATAAAATATCCACACCAGGAAGCGGACATTGGTTTCCTGCAGGTGTGTAACTCTGGGCCATTTGACCCGTGTGTAGATTCCCGTAACCAGCCGTGACGTGTGGAACCGTGTCTGCCCGTGTGTCCCTTACCCCAGCCCCACTGCGATGTGCTGTGCCACACACATTGAGACCCACATCAGACCATGTTATGCTGATTCCCTTGACTGTCAAACTCGGAGAAACTGAAGAGAAGAAGAGAGTCTACTGTATTTCCCCCACAATTCTGATTTCTGATGAGAAATCTATTATTGGAATTATTCTTCCTCTGTAGGAATGGTGATTCTCACTTGATGGTTTTAAAGAGTTCTTTTTCTTTGTCTTTAGTTGGAAGTTTAGTTATGATGTTTCTTGGCTGGAACAGGGCAGGTATTGTCTAAGTTTTCTGTGCTGCTGGGTTGCCCCTTTTTTGTCTTTTGGCAGAAAAAGTGGGTTCTCATTGGGGCTTTTTTGTTGTTTCTCTTGGGCCTTCCTGGGCTGCAGATTTCTCCAGCACCCAATCCAGGATATAAGGCAAAGACCAAACGCAGGGAACTAGCCACGTGTCACGTGGTTCCTGGCCCCCTTTCTACTTCGGACTCTTTTTATGTTTGGTTTATCTGTAGTGTCCAGGAATTTTGGCTGTACTTAGCAGGAGGAACAGGGAGAAGTGTCCTTACCCATCTTTTGGTCCAGAACCTGCATGTTACATTTTAAATTGACTAATAATATAAGACAGTAAAGAAAAACAGGTGGAATTAATTCTAATGTTTCATTTAATACAATATATCCAAAAATTATTTCAACATGTAATTAAAACTTTAAAAATTATTAATGAGCTATTTCGTGTTCCCTTCTTTATTCTGAATCTTTGCGACCAGTGTGTATTTTACACACAGCACACTTCAGCTCACATTAGCTGCATCTCAAGTGCTCAAGCCACGCGTGGCTAGCGGCTGCTGTGATGAACAGTGCAGTTCCAGATGTGACATTCTCCTAAATTTGCACATGTGCTTGCTTCTCTCTTGCCACACACACACACACGTCTTTTTGTTGAACCCTTTGACAATAAGTTGCTGAGGGCACATGCCCTCTAAACATTGCTTTGCCCTTAATTACAGTTTCCTTTCTATTTTGTGACCAGACCTATGTGTCTTTCTCTGCAGATTCCCCAGTTTAGAGGACCACAGGCTCTGGGGCCAGTTCCCACCGCCATTGGGGTCAGCATAGCTATCGACAAGATATCTGCTGCTGTCCTCAACATGGAAGAACCGGTATGTTCTGCCTTTTCTTTCCAGTGTGCCTCAAGTTGTCTTTTACTTTACAGTCATGTACATGGAACCCCCAGATGTGGCAGTGGTAGACTAGGATTTGGGAGATCATCTTTGCCATGACAGACAAACCCAAAACTCGGTGTGAATCCTTGCGTTTCAGGTCTTAGGCTCTAGCTGGGGGACCTCAGACAATCCTCTCCTCCTTTTCTAGCCTCACGCCCCTCACCCGCAATGACCTGTGTAAGTGGGAGGTGTTATAGTTGTTCACGAACTCATACCGAAGCCCGTTGTTCAGAAATCCTCCTGTATTCTATAGGACTAAAAATGGTTCTTTTTCCATTGTGTTTCAGGCAAGATTAGTTTTCTCAGAGGAAAAGTATTTTTCTGATTGATGGCTTAGGGTAATTGAAATAATTTTCTATCTTAAAACACTAATATTATAGTTTTTTTTACTGTGCTATTCCCTTTTTTTTTTCTTTTTTACCATATAATTTTGAAGCAAAGGCTCTGCACATGTGTTGCTCCACCAGATTTCAAAACGCCTGTCTTCACATGAGCGCTCCCTCCCTGCTGGTGTCGGTGCCCCCACATGCCTGTAGTCAGGCTCTCCTACATGTCACCACTCTCTTTCTGATCCAGGCTACAGTGAGCTCTTGTGACCTCCTGGTTGTAAGTGTTGGCCAGATGTCCATGCCCAGGGCCATCAACATCACCCAGAAACTCTGGACAGCGGGAATCACAGCAGAAATCATGTATGACTGGTCGCAGGTAATGGGACAAACGGCACCGGTGAGGGGAGTGCCGACAGTCACGGCTTCCATGGCAAATCGTCCTCCACCACCGTGGGTTCTCAGACTCTTTCTCTGCAGTTACAGGTGCTCCCTGTATTCCTTTCTCATGCCACAGTTACAAATCACCACACACTTAGCAGTTAAAAACAACACGGTTTATTAGTTGAGTACATTTCTGGACTCAGAAGTCTGAAATCAGTAGTAACTGGACTCAACTCAGGGTGTTGAGAGGGTTATTCTTTCTGAAGGCCTTGTGGGTGAAGTCCATTGCCTTGCCTTTTCCAGCTCCTGGAGGCTTCTCCCATTCTTTGGCTCCTGCCCCCGTCCTCTGTCTTCGAACTTGGCAGTGTAGCATCATCCGTCCTTCCTCTCTGACCTCTGCTCTGCCCTTACATCTCTCTAACTCTGACCCTCCTGTCTCTTCTACAAGGACCCTTGTGATTGCACTGGGCCCACCCAGATAACCCAGGATAATCACCCTATCTCCACATCCTTAACTTGATTACATCTGCAAAGTCCCTTTTCCCACATAAGATAATAAATCCCTGGGTTCTGGGGATGAGGACGTGGACAGCTTTGCCATCCATTTTCCTGCCACACTCCCCAGAGGCATTCTGGGTTTACCGTGTTTTTAGCTTTATGTCCTCAGCCCTCCCATACCTGACTGAACCCCTGGGTGGCCACCAAGCTGCGCACATGTTCACCCACACTCGGTGCCCCGGAGCCTGAAGAGACAGATGCCTGGGGAGGCAGACCCCCGCTCCCTGCGGCTCTTTTCACATCACCCGACAAGTCGTTCCTGAAGCTGCCACTGTCCATTTTTGTGTTGTGTAAAAATTCATGTCAGAAGTGGGCCGAGCAATAGTTTTTATTCATTTCAGAGCAGTACCCTCTTTCCATATGTTAACTTGCTTCATAAATAGTTAGAGAAATGCTGTGTCTTCCAGTGAAATGTAACAGTGACTTCAGTCCTGCCCAGTGGCATCCCCTTGCAGTCTTCTCTGCTCCGATGTTCTTTGCTTTATCATTCAGTTCTGCTTTTCACCACCCATTATTTTTTGCCTTTGCTTTCCTCAGAAGCCTTTCATGTGTGTGTGTGTTGTGTAATTTCTGGCACCTCCCATCAAGATTTAAAGCTTCTGGAGGGTAGGGGGATGTGGAGTAGGGTATAGGGGGATAAATGGTGATGGAAGGAGACTCGACTGGGTGGGGAACACACAGTACAGCGTGGAGGGGATGTGTTGTGGAAGTGTGCACCTGAGGCCTGTATAACTGTGTTACGCAGTGTCACCCCAGTGAATTCAGTAAGAAGAAAAGCGGGGGGGAGATCCGAAGCTTCTGAAAACCTCTTACTCGTCCTGACCGCACTGACAGCCCACAGTCCCTTAGAGCAGCAGCGAAAGTAGTGACAGCAAGAGAGGTCTTACCCTTCCTTTGAATTCTGTACAATGCTCGCTTAACATTTATAATCCCTGAGGTCAGCGTGTTCACTTTGAGAATACAGTTGAACACAGTGTTTTCATTCCTTTTAATTCCTTGAAGCTGCCCCAGGTTCTTCGTGTTTATTTCATACACTGTTTGTTTATTTCAGTCCCAAGAGGAATTGCAGGAGTATTGCAGACATCACGAAATCACCTATGTGGCCCTCGTCTCAGATAAAGAAGGGAGCCATGTCAAGGTAAGGACCAAAGGAAAGCCTTCACAAATCAATAGATGTCCAGAACTTCGTGTTGACTGTGGAGCACCCGACTTCCCTCTTGCGTGTGGGTGGAAGTCCATTACTTTGCTCTCCCTCTGAATTGCTGGGCTTCCTATTGGAGAGAACATACAACAAGGAGGAGAGAATCTGAACATTTCCTTAGAACCTAAGAAAACACCGCCATTGTAGTTTTTTCCTACTTTTTCTCCTCATGTTTTTTTTCATCTAAGAAAATAAAAATAATAATTAGAGCTGATATTGGTGACTGACATATCCTCTGGCTGCTTACTAAACCAGTTTTACTGTTGTGTTTAACTAACAGTGCTCAGAACTGTACGACCTCATAACCTTTATTTCTGTTTTTAAAGGGAAAAAATCAGAATCAACATTTTTCTCCTTGTTTTTCTCTTATAATGTCATTATCTAGTTTTAATGAGTGTAGTATTGGCTGCATAAAATGAATTGGACAGTGTTCTCTCCTTTTCTGTTTTCTGGAGAATTTTATTTAGAATCGGTATTATTTTATCCTCATATATTTGGTAGGGTTCACCAGTAAAGCCACCTGGGCTTAGATATAGTGCTTTTCACGTTGCCTCTTGCTTCAAGAGTGAGTTTTGGTAGCTCGTGTCTTTCCTAGAATGTTTCCATTTCATCTAGATTTTCAAATATTCCCTGTTTTCTCACTTCTATAGGATCTGTAGTTGTATCCCTCTTTCATTCCTGAATTGGTAACTCATGTCTTCCATCCTTTTTTTTCTAATCAGCCTGACTAGAGGTTTATCCATTTTGTCTTCCGAGAACCAGGTTTTGGTGCTGAGTTTTTCCTGGTTTTTTGTTTTTCTACTTACTGATTTCCATTCTTTTTTAAAAGGTTTTATTTATTCGTTTTTCAAGAGAAGGGAAGGGAGGGAAAGAGAGTGATAGCAATGTGTCAACATTTTTGAGAGAGGCATGGACCGATTGCCTCTCACACGCCCCCCACTGGGGACCTGGCCTGCAACCCAGGCATGTGCCCTGACTGGGAATCAAACTTATGACCTTTCAGTTCACAGGCCAGAGCTCAATCCACTGAGCCACAGCAGCCAGGGTTCCATTCTTCATTATATTTTTTATTCTGCTAATTTTGGATTTGGTTTATTCTTTTTAAGTTTATTCTCAGACAGAACTTTAGATCAGGGTTTAACAAACTACTGCCTGCAGGCCAAATCTGGCCCGTGGCCTATTTTTTACAGCCTGTGAGCTGCAAGCCCTTTTTATGCTTTGTGTTTAAAGAAGAAGAAGTATGAGATAGAGACAATGTGTGGCCTGCAAAACAGAGTTTATTGTCTTGTTCTTACAGAAAAAAAAAAAGCTGGCCACCTGGTTTAGATTACAGATTATAGGTTTTTTTCTTTTCTAAGTATAAGCATTTAATGCTATCATTTTCACTCTGAGTACTGTATTAGTTGCATACCACACACTTTTTATACAGTAGTTTTATTTTCACTCATTCAGAATATTTTCTAATTTTCTTGATGATTTCTTCTTTTAGCCATAGATTATTTATAAGTGTGTGTGTTTTAATTTCCAAATATTTCGGTATTTTTTAGAATATTTCTTTAATGATTTCTAGTTTTACTCCTTTGTGGACACAGATCATACTCTATGTGATTTCAGTACTCTAAATTTTATTGAGACAAGTTTTACAGTCCAAAATATAGTCTGTTGTTGTAAATGTTTCATGTACACTTGAAAAGAATGTGTATTCTATGTTGTTAGGAGGAGTGTTTAATAGACATCAGTTTGGGAGCGTTCTGGCCAGGATGGAGGTGTAGGTAGAAACATTTTCCTTCCTCACACAACCAAAAGGAGGTTAATAACCAGTTTAAAAACAAAAAACAACAAACAACTAGAACTGCCAGAAATTCAAACTGCATGGAAGTTCGACAACCAAGGAGATAAAGAAGCATTCATCCAGACTGGTAGGAGGGGCGGAGCAAGGGCAGAGAGGACCCGAGGCAGGGCAGTAGCTGGCAGACAGGTGGGTCCCACATTCCTGTGCCGATAAGCCAGGAAGAACAACTGGGGAGTGAGACAGGCCGAGGAACCCAAGGTTTCATCACTGTAAACTAAAGACTCAAAACCTCTGGCTGTAAATATCTGTGGGAGTTGTGGCAGTGGGAGAAACTCCCAGTCTCAGAAGAGAGTCCATGAGAGAGGCCCACAGGGTCCTAGAAGGTGCACAAACCCACCCACCTGCAAATCAGCACCTGAAAGGGCACAATCTGCTTGTGGGAAGTGAGGGAAGTGACGGAAAGTGGAGCCAGAGCTGAGCCAGCTGCATTGTTCCCTCTTGGACCCCTCCCCCACATACAGAGCCATAATGCAGCAAAGAGAGTTGTCCTGCCCCGGCGAATGCCTAAGGTTCCACCCCTTACTACGTAACAGGTGCACCGAGACAAAGAAATATGGCCCAAATGAAAAAACAGATCAAAACTCCAGAAAAATAACTAAGCAACAAGGAGACAGCCAACCTCTCAGATGCAGAGTTCAAAACACTGGTAATAAGGATGCTCACAGAACTGAATGAATTCAGTCACAAAATGAAGGAAGAGATGAAGGCTACCCAAAGTGAAATAAAGCAAAATATACAGGAAACTAACAGTGAAGGGAAGGAAACCGGGACTGAAACCAATGATTTAAAACAAAAGGAGGAAATAAACATTCAACCAGAACAGAATGAAGAACCAAGAATTCAAAAAATGGAGGAGAGGCTTAGGAACCCCTGGGACAATTTTAAATGCTCCAGCATCTGAATCATAGGGGTGCCAGAAGGAGAAGAGGAAGAGCAAGAAATTGAAAACTTATTTGAACAAATAATGAAGGAAACCTTCCCCAATCTGGCAAAGGAAATACATTTCCAGGAAGCTCAAAGAGTCCCAAAGAGGTTGGACCCAAAGAGAAACACACCAAGGCACATCATCATTAAGTTACCCAAGAAGAAAGATAAGGAGAGAATATTAAAAAGCAGTGAGAAAAAAGAAGAGAGTTACCTACGAAGGAGTTCCCATAATATTGTC
This sequence comes from Carollia perspicillata, assembly GCA_004027735.1. NCBI lineage: Eukaryota > Metazoa > Chordata > Mammalia > Chiroptera > Phyllostomidae > Carollia > Carollia perspicillata. The sequence continues at coordinate 40,270 of PVKM010004081.1, read as the reverse complement.
TGCTGATTTCTCAAAAGAAACCTTGCAAGCAAGAAGGGGCTGGAAAGAAGTATTCCAAGTCATAAAAGGCAAGGACCTACATCCAAGATTACTCTATCCAGCAAAGCTTTCATTTAGAATGGAAGGGCAGATAAAGTGCTTCCCAGATAAGACCAAGTTAAAGGGGTTCCTCATCACCAAGTCCTTATTATATGACATGTTAAAGGGACTTACCTAAGAAAAAGAAGATCAAAAACTGTGAATAGTAAAATGACAACAAACTCACAACTATCAACAACTGAACCTAAAAAAACAAAAACTAAGCAAATAACTAGAACAGGATCACAGAAATGGAGATCACATGGATGGTTATCAGTGGAAACGGGTAGGGGGAGAATGGGGGGAAAGTTACAGAAAATAAGAAGCATGATTGGTAGGCACAAAATAGACAGGGGGAAGTTAAGAATAATATAGGAAATGGAGAAGCCAAAGAACTTATATGTATGACCCATGGACATGAACTAAGTGGGGAGGGGGGGCACATTGCAGGGAGAAGAGGAATAAAGGGAATAAAAGAATTGGGACGACTATAATAGCATAATCAATAAAATACACTTTAAGAAAAAGAATAAACATCAATTTGTTCATGTTAGTTTATACCATTCCTTAAATCTTCTATATCTTTACTAACTTGTTTTGTCCATCTGTTCTATCAGTTACTGAGGAGCATTAATCTCCAGCTATGATTGTAGATTTATCTATTTCTCCTTTCAGTTCTATCAGTTCTGCTTCTTGCATTTTGTAACTGTTATTTGGCCCTGGCTGGTGTGGCCCAGTTGGCTGAATGCCAACCTGCAGACCAAAAGGTTGCCCCTTCGATTCACAGTCAGAGCACGTGCCCAGGGTGTGGGCCAGGTCCCCGCTAGGAGGAGTGTGAGAGGCAACCCCTCAGTGTTCGTCTCACACATAACTGTTTCTCTCCCTCTCGTTCTCCCTCCCCGCTAAAAGTAAATAAATAAAATATTTTTTTAAAAATGAAAAGAAACTCTGTTATTTGGTGAATACACATTTAGAATTTTATATCTGATGAGTTGACCTCTTTATCATGAAATGCTCTTCATCCCTGGTTATCTTTCTTGCTCCGAAGTCTTTTGGTTAGTGTTTGCACGGCTTACCTTTCTCCATCCTGGCCGTGTCTTTATGTTTACAGTGGGTTCTTTAGGGGCCGTCACTAGTTGAGTTTAGCTTTTTTTAATCCAGCCTTTTAAAAACTGGAGTGGTTAGACCATTTATATGTGATACAGTTATTAAAATGGTTGAATTTAAATCTACCATTTTACTGTCTGCTCTTTTTTCCTTTTTTTCTGTTTTCTTGCCCTCTTTTAAATTCTTACTCCATTTTTATCCTCTACTGTCAGTTTACTGACTATAATTCTTTGTCTTTGGTGAGACTTTTTAGTGACTTCTCTAGGATTTATAGGATACATCTCTAATTTATTACATTGTACCTTCAAAAAATATCATACACCCTCACCTATATTATAACAGAATAATATTACAACAGAATACTTCCATTTTCCCTTTCTCTCATCTTTGGTGCTGTTGGTCCAAAATATTTTTCTACATATGTTATAAAACCCATGGTACATTGTTTATATTTTGGGTTTAATTAGCTGTCTTTTAAAGAGGTTTTTAAATAAGGGAGAAATGTCCTTTATATTTGCACACACATTTACCATTTCTGAAACTGTTTATTCCTTTGTGTTGAGCCAGATAACATTCTGATTTAATTTAACTTTCTGTCTGAAGAACTTCCTTTACTATTTCTGGTTAGTATAGGTCTGCTGGTAATAAATTCTCTCAGCTGTTATTGGTCTGAAAAATCTTCATTTTACCTTTATTTCTTTTTTTTTTTAAGATTTTACTTATTCATTTCTGGAGAGAGGGGAAGGGAGGGAGAAGTAGAGGGAGCGAAACATCAATCAGCTGCCTCTCGTAGGCACCCCAGTCAGAGACTGAACGGCCAGCCTTTTGTCCTGCAGGACGACACCCAACCAGCTGAGCCACACTGGCTAGGGCATGAGTCATATTTTTGTTCTACCACTTTGCATTCCTAATCATTTTTGATTGGTTGTTGGACATGATGAATTTTACATTTTGGGGTGCTGGGTTTTCTTATGTTCTCATAAACACTGTTGAGCTTTGTTTTAGGATGTAGTTAGGATCCTTGGATTCTGTTTGACCCTTTGAAGGCTTGATTTTAAGTTTCGTTAGGGCACATTCACAGCAACCTTTAGTCTTGGCCTAATTTAGTCCCTAGAAAGGTACCCTTTGGAGGATTCTGCCTCATGCCCTGTGTATTATGAGATCTCTCTGTGCTGGTGAGAACAAGAACTATTCCCAGCCCTGGCAGTTCCAGAAATTATTATGCCCACTAGTTTTGGCAGTTATTTCCTCGGCCTTGGGTGTTTTCCTCTCACCTGGGCCAGTTCAGTTCTCTGCCAAAGATGCGAGTGGACTCCTCTGCAGACCTTCAGAAATCCTTCCTTCTCTGTGAGTGTAGCTCTCTCCTCTTTGGTCTTCTGCCCCACCATTTCTAGCCAGCTTGGCCTGCCTAGACGTCGGTCTGTCTCTCCGGCAGTGAGATTCCGGGTCCCTATTTAGGTGCCCCTTCCCGGCACTGCAGTCTGCACACTGCCTCACACAATAACCTGGCACTTGTAGGCTCACTTCGTTTCCCTTCTCTCAGGGATAATGGTCCTCCACTGCTTATTGTCCAGGGGTCTAAAAACCGTGGTTTATGCTTTATCTGGTTTTGCAGTTTACAGCCAGAGGCCAGTTCTCGTAGTGGTGAATACTTCATGGACAGCTTCGAAAGTCCCTGATACTAGCCTACCTGTTAGTCACAAATCATGAATGACTCTAAGTTCCACTGATCAGGCCTCTTCCAGGGCAGTGATTGCTCCTGCAGTATTACCAAGAGCTGACTGTCTAGTCTCTGCTAGGTAACTGCAGTGTCCTGACGCAGTGCTCTAACAGCTAGCACATTCTAGAAACTGACATCAGAATCTGCTTCCCAAACTGTACACTCACGGGTCCTGGTTCTGCCCTCTGGAGTAGTCAAGGTAACACATCGAATTTTTCCTCCCTCCCTCAAGTACTTTCAAATAAATTTTAGGAGACACTGCCGTGCCACTTTAACTCCTCTTTTCTGCTGTAAACATTCCAGTTACTTAAGCTATTCCTCGTAACATGGTTTCCAGATCTTTCACCCTCTTAACCTCCTCTAGACACACTTAACTTTGTCAGTGTCTGTCTATAAATGTGATGCGAAAGTTCTGCAGACTGCTCTAAGCGTGTTCTGACTAAATGGGAAGGGCCTCTGACCTCCCTCAATCCAGATACCATATTTCTCCTAATATAGCCTATGAGCAAAAACTCTTAGCAACCGTGTGGTTCCTTTGGCTCATACTGAATTCATCAACTAAAACCCATTAGGCTTTTTTTTTTTTTTTTTTGAAAGATTTTTCTTTATTTTTTTAGAGAGGGGGAAGGAGGGAGAAAGAAAGGGAGAGAAACATCAATGTGTGGTTGCCTCTCACACACCCCCTATTGGGGACCTGGCCCACAACCCAGACATGTGCCCTGACTGGGAATCGAACCAGTGACCCTTTGGTTCACAGGCTGGCACTCAATCCACTGAGCCACACCAGCTAGGACCCCATTAGGCTTTTCACAGTTATTGCCATGCCTGACTGGTCTTCTACAATGGATGCTTTACTTTCAGGAGTTCATATTTATCTCCATTAAATGTGACCTTGTTCACTTGAACATCATTCCAGCATGCCCAACTTTTTTCAGTCTTGCTTCTGCCTCTGTTAATGATGGGTAATAGCATCATCTTCACATGTGAAGGGCAAGGCATCACTTCATTCATCCATTCAGCAGCAAATACATTTTAAGCATTCACTGCGGGAGGGGTTAAACTTAGGTCCAGGAAGGATACAGAGACAGTTAAGCCACAGGTTCTGCTGTCAAGGATCCTGCAGTCTGGTAGGAAACGTAAGACATTTGTGTATGGTTATGACATAGAAAATGCTAAAGGCCATGAAAATCTTACAGAGAAAGTTCTCCAAGGATTCAGCAGCCTAGCAGATTATTTCAGATTATTTTAGCAAGGACGTCTGCAGAGTGGCAGTGGGATTTTTTCTGGATTATCATGGATAGGCAGGATATAGGTATGTGCTGAAAGGGACTCTTAAACTGAAAGAATAGCAAAGGTAATGGTAGTTCTTTCATTAAGTCGTCTGAAAGATACAGGCGGGCCAGCAGAGCACTGTTCTGGTATTACCCTTAATAGTCAGTTTGGGGTGAAACAGAAAGACTGTAAAGAAGGGGACTTCCACCAGAAAGAGTGGTTCTAGCTAGATTGTGGAGAACCGAAATGTCCAGTCAAGAAGTTTGGAGTTTATTTTTGCAATTAGCAGGGAGCCACTGTGTGTTTTTAACAGAAAGGGACATCGGAACTGTGTATGAGAAAACTAACCTGCAGGGATTTGTGGTGTGGAATGGAGTGGGGGAAAACCGAAGACAGGGATAGCAGTGGGAGGACACGGGCCAGCCCACACCGAGGCTGCGTGCTGGTGGGGGGAGTGGAGATGTGAAGGGCAGGCACCGTAAAAGCAGCATGACAGCACCTGGGTTTGGACAGGAGCAGGAGGAGTCGTAGGAACCTTGGCAACGGACCAGAGGATGTTTAGGGGAAAGAATGTGTAAAAGAATGAAATGAAATAGGAGCTGGTTTGCCTTGGCCTTTTCTTCTTTTTAACTCTGTCACCTGTGATAAGCTGTTTTGGTCTAGACTTGCGTTTCTCAACAGCCACACTGCAACATCCTGGGGCAGATGACTCTTGTGAGGCCGCTGTCTTGTGCGTTACAGGATTGCTGGCAGCGTGCCCCGTTTCTCACTGGGTGCTGCACAGTCCATAGCTGTCACAACCAGATGTGTCTCTGAACTTGACCAAATGTCCTGTGGGGAGCAAGACTGCCCATGGTTAGGACACCAACCTAAACTGTTGCCTTGTCTGACTGTAGTATTCTAATTTAGCCTGTCGGCTTCCGAAATGATGGCTCTGTTTCATTCTCTTTAAGGTTAAGTCTTTTGAGAAGGAAAGGCAAACAGAGAAACGCGTGCTGGAGTCTGATCTTGTGGACCACGTTGTGCAGAAACTGAGGACTAAAGTCAGTGATGAGAGGACCCTCAGGTAACCTTAACAGACAAAAGCCCAGAAAATCAGCTGCGACTTCCTGCATAGAACATACGCGCATTCACTTTACAAGTCAGCCGGATCCTCTTGGAAACAAGAATCCTCTTGGAAACAAAGATCGGCCTGCATTACTTTCAGCGAGCCATTCCACTGCTTCTGAGCAGCTCGGCCGTTTAACAGTGCGGCGCCCTGTGTAAGACTGGCCGTATCTTACTTTCCACATGCGTTCTCCAAAACATGTCAAGGATATTTTATCATTTCGAAAGGCCTAAGCTGCCAAACTCTATCTGCCATTATCTTATTTGGTCTGTTAAACTGTGAATTTCAGTAGTGTTCTGTCAGTGAAAGGTCAGTATGTTCTGGGAAGAGATCTCCTATACTCATGACGGGAATGTAAATTGGTTCAGCTTTCTACATAAGAATTTAATACGCTTTAAAAGCCTTAAAACTAAAAAAAAAAAAAAAAGATACAATGACCCCACAATTCCACTTTCAGGAGTTTATAGTGAAAATTATTCCACAGGGATAGATAGATAGATAGACAGGTGTCTATCAAAGCATTGTTTATAATAGTTCTCAAACTTTTTGGCCTCAGAACCCCTGTATACCCTTAAAAATTGAGGACCCTGAAGAGCTTTGTTTATATCTATCAATTTGTGTTAGAACTTAAAATGTAAACATTTTTAAATACTTATTTTAAAATAAAAGTAATACTCTCATTACATGCTAATCCAAATAAACATTTTTAATGGGAAACAACTGTATTATCCAAAACAAAATAAATTTTGTGCAAAGGTGGCACCGTTTCACATTTTTGCAAGTGTTAATGCATTATTTTACATCGCTAATCTCTTTAATGCCTTAATAGAAAAACTAAGATTGTCATACCTGCTTCTGCATTCAATCTGTTGTGATACCACACATCATGTGGTCTCTGGAAAATTCCATCACACGTTCACAAAAGGATGACAGTAAAAAGAATAATATTCTAGGATTATTGTGAAAATAATTTTCACCTTGCAACCCCCCTGTGAAAGGGTCTCAGGGACCTCCAGGGGTCCCTGGACCATACTTTGAGAATCTTTTATGTGTAGTAAATATGATATTCATTGCTAGAAGACTTTGAATTATGATACTGTGAAATGCTGTGCAGCCTTTAGTTGTAGTAAAGCCAAGTTTATTGCCATGGAAGGATTTCCACAGATAGGATACATGGTAGATCCTTTTTTTTTTTTTACTTTATTGATGACAGAGAGAGAGAAAAAGAGAGATTGAGCTGTCACTCGATCCATTTATTTTTACTGGTTTCTTCTTGTATGTGCCCTGACCAGGGATCAAACCTGCAACCTTGGTGTATCAGGACAGTGCTCTGACCAACTGAGCTACCTGGCCAGGGCCTGATCCTATTTTTACCTCAACCAAAATGCATAACCCATACATGTAAAAAAATGTCTGGGATGATGTACCACATTTTTAACTTGTAGTTATTTCTGGTTATTGGGATTACAGGAGGTTTAATTTTTTTGTTTTGTTTTCTTATTAAGGTCTTAACTTTCTTAAAGCTATTCTGTACATTTGTTACTCTTGTATATATATTCATAATCAGAAAATAATGAATTTTTGGCTTACATCAGTGTTGTCCTCCAAGGTACATTTGACCTCGTTTGCAGGTATTTTTGGTTGTTACAACGGAGGTGCTGCTGGTGTCTAGTAGAGACCAGGGATGCTGCTGAACATTCCACAGTGCACAGGACTGACAGCTCCCCCACCCCCAACAAAGAATTATCTGGCCCAAAATGTCAATGGTGCCAAGACCGAGAAATCCTGGCTTATATAAATGACTTTTGTTTCTTTACCTTCTCTGGCTCCACCCCCGCAATCTGCACCCCACTTGCATAAATTCATTGTCAGGCTTTTTCCGAGGTAGTGTGTTTCTGAAGTAACCAGGTATTAGAGTTGCAGATCCAAATCAAAAACAGCGATTTCGAGAAGACAAAAAGGTCAACTAATTATTAGTGAGTCCATGAACATTATTGAGACACTTAATAGGCCAGATGGAATTTAATTTTAGAAAGGTTTAAAATCTCTCCTCCCATATGATTATTTTCCTATTTTCCCAAGATAGAGTGCTGTCATGTCTCTGAAAGGCCATAAATTAATTCACAGTCTTTAAAGAACATTCATTCACAGCTTTTGAAAGGATCTCCTTACGTACTAAATGGTCTCCTGTGGGTGATCGCCAAGGTGCTGCCATATGGAGGCGGGGCCTGTGATGCTAATGTTGCCTCCTATTATGAGGGGAACAACGGAAAGAACCACCCATTATGTTGTGTTGAAATTAGCTTCTTATGTGTAGCCAGGATTTACAATCCAGCTGAATAAGCCAGAATGTTGTCTTTAGGCATTTGTTAATTTGAAATGACATCCTTACAGTTTTTACCTGCTCTTGACTAAAAGCATAAGTAAGTGCAAATTTGTTGTTTTTCCTTCACTAATAACCAATATTAATGAAAAACTTTTACGTTTAATAGAAAAAATGGTTCACTGGAAGTAATCTATGTTGCTTTTGGCTTATTGACTGTTTTCTCATTGTTTTTGTTTGATTATTTTTAGAGAAGCTTCCGATAACCTTGCAGTACAAAATCTGAAGGGATCATTTTCTAATGCTTCAGGTATAATTACTAATTATAATCTAAATATAATAACACTTTTATGTATCTTTGCTGTAAGTACTTATGAATGTGGCTAACTCCTTGTTGCATGAAATATATATTTTTAAAATTATATATATATATATATACAGGTAACTGTACCAAATGGAATTTATCCCCATGTTTTGAAACTCACATCCTAGAAAATGAGAAAATGACAATTGAGCATTTGACTCCTGATCCCTGTCTTCTCTGTTTTACTGTGTTATTTTTATAAGTAGTTCAGTCAGTTCAAAATTCAATAAGTACTTTAACTTAGTTTATGGTATAGATTTATTAAATGAGGGTCCTATTCCTGGAAATTTTCCACACATAGAGGATTGAAGAAAGTATTTTGAAATCCCCTGAAGAAAGACACTATATGCATCTTACTTTCCTGAAAGCCAGGCGGGAACAGTGGTGCTAGTTGTGCCTTCACTTTCATCACGTGATCTCACTGAAAAAGAAATGCCCTAATTACGTGCACGAGAAGATATACTTGGCTGTTAGCAGAGCTGGGTCTTTTTTGGTTCATTTCTGTTAGCACTGACTCTCTGGCACCTTCAGACTTCAAATACTTTGAGGATTTAAAGGAAGTACTAGAGTTTCCGAGATAATGTTTGATTTTTTCCTTAGGTTCATGGGGTTTCGGTGACTCCTATTGCCTCCCTATGCTTTTCTCAGCTCCCACTCCTGCCGCAGCGGAGAAGGCTGTTGATCTTGACAGAAGCGTCAAAACTGCTGGGTGCTGCTGGGGTCCTGGGTTCTCCCTGGGCAAGTGTGGGCAGTTGCAGAGAGTTAACAAGGCCCAGACATAATCTAGCCCGTAGAGTCACCCCGGAGCGGGTTCTCTTACCATCTCCGTCCTCTCCGTGGTGTGTTACAGAACACAGGACCAGAGAAGGCCATGAATTCTGAAACTGTCTCTGTTTCAGGTCTGTTTGAAATCCACGGCACAGCAGTTGTTCCCACTGTGAGCGTGGTAGCCCCGGAGAAGCTGTCGGCCAGCACTAGGCGGCGGTATGAAACTCAGGTACACGGCGGTTTCCTGGGCTTTCTAATGTGAGCCACAAAGGAGAAAGAAAACTGGAATTAAATGGGTTTAATATGAGTCTTAGTGTACTACAGACACGTGGGAGAGACAGATCAGTGTCTGCTTCTCGGAGGTGGTCCCTTAGGGCCTGAGACAGGCAGGGAGGCAGGGTTAGGGCGTGCCAAGCGGGAGGGACAGAGCTAGTGAGCATGGTGGGACACTGGCCTCGCTTGGGAAGAGGGGAGTGCTAGAGAGCGGCCATGTTTCAGAAACGTAATTAGTTTGAGATACAGAAGATCAGGTTACCTCATTTTTGTAAGCTCTGCCATGTCTCAGGATTTCGGTGGAAACTCATTTTTCACATCTTTCTACCATTTTTCAGTTCCATGTTTTCACCGCTGTCGCCTTCCCCTTTTCCAAATTTAGCCTGGTACTGAACTCTCCCTGCTTCCTGGTGCAGTGTCACGGCTCTGAGCCTTTACTGGGCGCCATCTCAAAATTATAAAGAAATAAGCAACTAGGTGGATTATTAAACAAATCATAAGGATAGGCTATGAAATCTCATTTCCCCTGAGATCATAATAGGATTCACATACATCTTTCTGAGGTGGATTAAGAGCAAGTCCTGGGATAATATTTGGGATCCCTTCTAGGCTTTGGTTCATCATCTCTCATTGTTTCCTAGAATAGAAGATAAAATGACAAGAACAATGGCTTGGTTTGACAGGTTCTGAATTCCAACATTTCTTCTTGTTAGGTACAAACCCGACTTCAGACGTCCCTTGCCAACTTACATCAGAAAAGCAGTGAAATTGAAATTTTGGCTGTAAGTTGCTTTCTTTTAACACTTTGAGGATGGCTTCCGCCCATACTGTCCAAGTAGTTCCCTCAGAGGTCAGGGCTTTTTCACTCAGTGTCAGCAGTACTGGGGTGCAAGCCTGTTATCACTGATGGGGGAACCACATGGACTTTAAATCTGTAAAGAACTGGGGAGAAAATTGAAGGTGTTGTGATTGTTTCTCTTCCTGTGAAAGAGGAGGGGGGAGTGAAAACGAAGATCACTTTTTAAACGTTTGAGGCCTCTGCCTCCCGGAGCCCACACTGAGTGCAGGCAGCGTGTGGAGCCTCTGGAGCGTGCGCGATGTCTGGGAACCAGGAGTGTCAGTTCGCCGGGGCTGAGCCCTTCCCCAGGCAGTTCGTTGAGTCTGCTCTACAGCTCACAGTAGCTCCCCAGACCCTGCCAGCCCTGTTCATGCTGCTCCCTCAAAGGGACGGCATCTCCACAAGTCATCATTATGTGCCACTGTGGGTTCCGACAGGTGACGTGCATTTTTATATACTGACAGGTGGATCTGCCCAAAGAAACAATCTTACAGTTTTTATCACTGGAGGTAAGCAAAATGAACTCTTCTGCATTGTGGCTTTCAAAGTTCCAAGACTCTGCCAAAAGAAAACTGAAAATGGCTCAGTAATATTAGGTATTTCTAATGGCAGTTCCAGAAATTTGGTAACATTGTTCCTTCATGTGACATATACCATATTTTTCGGACTATAAGACACACTTTTCCCCCCAAATTTAGAAGGGAAAGGGGGTGCGTCTTATAGTCTGAATGTAGCTTAACTAACTAGGGGGGCGGCCTATGTTATTTATGTTATTAAATATTTTACCACATTTTTTGCTTCAAAATTTTTTTTCCTATTTTCCTCCTCTAAAACCTAGGTGTGTCTTATGGTCTGGTGCGCCTTACAGTCTGAAAAATTAGGTATATTACTAAATCAGATTGAAGGAATCATACTTTTCTAGTAACTGTCTTTTAAATTTCAGAGATTATTTAACAAATACCTAGTGCTTTTATTGAGTGTCAGGCTCCGTCAGGCCTTGTCCTAAGCATTTTATAATTATTAAAGTCATGTAATCTAAACAACCTTAAGAGAGAAGTACTGTTGTTATTATCCTCACTTTACAGAAAACAGGAGTAGAGAGGTTAAATATCTTACTCAAGGTCAACAAGCTAATAAGTAGCAGAACCAGGATTTGAACGTAGGCAACGTAGTGGCATATATGTTCTTAAAAACTATACATGCTCTGCCCTGGCTGGTTTGGCTCAGTAGATTGAGCACGGGCCTGTGAACCAAAGGGTTGCCAGTTCGATTCCCAGTCGGGGCACATGGCTGGGTTGCAGGCCAGGTCCCCAGTGGGAGACACAGGAGAGGCAACCACACATTGATGCTTCTCTCAAAAAAAAAAAAAAAAAGAAAAACAACAACAACTATACATGCTCTGCTGTTGCAAACCTTCATTCCAACTGGGAAAGCTCATTTATGTAACTATATGGAAGATCTTTTTGTAAAAATTAAGTTCATTTAATTAGGTCATATTTTGGTTTTGTTTTTTTAAACAGGTACATCCCCTAATTATCAAATAACCAAATAAGAACTTTTAAAAATTTGAATAGTTAAACCTTTGCTATTTAGAATGCTTAATAACTATTTGATTCCCAGTCAGGGCACATGTATGGGTTGCAGGCAAGGTCCCCAGTAGGGGGTGCATGAGAGGCAATCACACATTAATGTTTCTCTCCCTCTCTTTCTCCCACCCTTCCCCTCTAAAAATAAAGATAAAATATTTTTAAAAATAATATAAAAAGAATGCTTAATAGCTAAGCTTATTAATAGCTTAATCATAGCTATAGGTGATTTTTGCAACGTGTCATATCAAATACTTTGTCTATCCAGAGTGTTTAGTCACGGATTAAATCAGATGAAAAACGAACCTTGTCTCAGAAGTAGCACTGCACACTGCATTTTCTGTGTTGCCTTGTAAATACTGCTGTCCTGGCATTGTACTGCTTCATGAACCATTCAGATGGATGCACGTCAGAGGTGGTATGTCCATCTTACACAAAGTAAACAATAGGTAGAAATAACTGCTCTAAAGTCACATTAGCACAGTGTGGCTGCACTACTGTTAACCAGGCTCTAATAAGGTAGTGTGTTGTAAAGAAAACTGATGCTTCAAAGGAGGAACCCCAGCAGTCGCCCGCGCCCAGTCCTAGTGTCTCCCCCTAGAATGGTTTCTTCACTATACTTAAAGGGGGGAATGGCATTGGCCTTTCATTACTGACCCAAAAACAAGCCAGTTAATAAACCCTAGTACCTGTTGTTAAGCCTTATCTATTTTTTCCTAGTGGGATGCTGATGAACAGGCATTTAACACAACTGTGAAGCAGCTGCTGTCACGCCTGCCAAAGCAAAGATACCTGAAATTGGTGTGTGATGAAATTTATAATATCAAAGTAGAAAAAAAGTAAGTTATCACTTAGGCATCACAGATTTCAAAATGGATTAAAACTTAAGGAGGCGTTTTAAAGTGACATAGTATATGAGGAGGGACCCCCCAAAAACTACCTTCTGGAGGGCGGACCCCTTGTAGTACAGGCTTCCCCTGCCAGGTGAGTGTTCTGGGAACCCACCTGTATCGGTGCACCAGCTGGTGGTGGTGTGAGCGGCTGTACTCAGCTTCAGTGAATTTTTTTTTTTGAAGACTGTCGACACATTTGCCCATTTCATGATGGGTGATTCACAAGCTCACCTGCCCACACCAAGCAGTTGTGAGCAGTTTTTGACCAAAAATAGTTCGACCCCTGTGCCTCACCCTCCCTATTCACCCAGTCTCACCCCAAGTGACTTGTTTCCCTGGATGAAAAATGTCCTCAAGGGGAAATGTTCTGTCAATGTAGAGGTGAAACAAAAAAAAACACAGAAGCACAAAGAGGCATCAAAATCAATGAGTGCAAAACTGAGCAGTGGAAAAGTCTCAATAGGTGTATTGCATCAAATGGAGAGTACTTTCAAGATGACTGAAGTTTAAACATGTAATACACAATTCCTTATAAATAAATGTTTTTTGAGTTTCCCCCTCACATTGTCTTGTTGAGATTTGATGGCTGATAAGCTGTTATGTTAGAACTGCAATGGTAACCACTTAATCTTCCTCAGGACCTTGTCACAGCCCCAGTCTTGTCAGTATTGGAAAACAGAGGCCCCAGGGGTAACTATCCCATTATTATTTTAATCACCCTGGTAACTCTTAAAAATGTTTAAATATTCAAAAACAGCTGTGACTGTCTTGCTTTGTCCTCATGTGGAGGCCAGTGGTTCTTGTGACCTCCCCTAAAGGCAACAAATGACAGCCACACAGCCTGCGTAGGAATGGCAAGCAGCAGCCCACTCCCCCACCCCCGGCCCGCGACCTTTGCTGCAGACCCTGGCCAGTTCACAGCTCTTGTGAACCTTGTGTAGTGCTTCAGTGCCTAGCCTTCCATCTCTTTTACTTCGAAAATAATTCTTCATTAACCTTGCTCTTCACCCATTGTACTGACCCTGCCTTTCCCTTTCTTTTGCAGGGTGTCTGTGCTGTTCCTGTACAGCTACAGAGACGACTACTACAGAATCTTATTCTAGTCCTGAAGGACAGTCATCGCGTCGTTCAGACAGGAGCTTACACTGTAACATGTACATCCACTGTAATTTTAAATTAACTTTACATTCTTAGAAGATGTCACACAAAGTGGAGCTTTGTTTTTCATGTGTTATATATATATATAAGAAAATTTATCTTTTTGAGTACAATAAATGCTTTCATGTATTTGCTGCTTTTTAATTATAAATGTATTGACACTAAAGGTTTTGTGGAGCTAGGAGAGGAAAAAAACAACCTTGTTCTTACCTTAGCCCTGCTAAGCACATGAAGATGTCCCAACTGGAGGGCATAATCAAATATCATCAACTTACAATCTTTATCCTTAATTTTATAGTATGTTTATCCGAAGGTGCTTAGGCAAACTCTCATTTTACTATGAGAACTCATGCAAATTTACTAAGGTACTATGATGATAAAATTATATAACCAGTTGGGAAGAATACCCATGAGCTAACACAACTTCTAATGAAATTTTCCAGTTTTAATTCCAATTACCTAGAAGATTGGGGTAAAAGCCTGCTCATAATCATATCATTCCAGAATCAGTAATTATTGCCAGAAACTACTACCTTGGGGAGGGAAAGGAATAAATAAAAGGTAGTCTATGCTGATAAACAGGCAGGTTTAATGATACATTGCTCTTCACACAGGTGGCTGCAGAGACTTTAAACCATAATCCAGGGGTAGATAGCTGTGTGACACAGACCAGTCAGCCAGGCCAAAAGTAAAGTGGCTCCTCATAGCCACCCCGTAAACATCACAGCTCTTCTTCAATCCAAATGACCCTAATCTCACATGAAAAGTTAATGCAGGGGAATCAAAAACCTAGCTTTGGGGCCAAAAGTAAAAACCAGAGGAAAAATAGCAATTCAGTGGTCAGTTGGTGAAAACAGGGAATCATACTCTTCACTGTGCTGCTTTGCTCTTCTTACTCTTGCTCTTCTTGTCCCTCTTCTTCAGCCCATCCATGTTGGCTCTCAACAGGTTTGAATAAGCCTGAAAGACACAGAGCTCGACCTTAGTGGGAAGACGTGCAAATTGGTGGAACAGCTGCCCCACTTCCATAATAGATTTAGTGTTGCCAAAAATCGGAGTCTACCCGATAAAGCAGATAATATCATGGGACTCTTGTCCGACGGTATATGAGGAAGCATTCTCACATTAGAGCAGCGTCTGCAACACTCACCCGCAGTGAGTTAGTCGCACATTTCTTTTTAAGCACAAGTGAATAAATGCAGGCAACCTCTTGTTCAACTTTGCTACAGGTACAGCATATCTGAAGCCTCAGAGGGCAAAATCTAGCTCATAAAAACTAAAAAGAAACAGCCCTGGCTGATGTGGCTCAGTGAATTGAGCACTGGCCTGCAGACCAAAGGGTAACCTTTTCGAGTCCCAGTCAGTATGCATGCCTGTGTTGTGGGCTGGGTCCCCGGTGGGGAACATGTGAGAGGCAACCATACATTGATGTTTCTCTTCCTGTCTTTCTCCTTCCATCCCCCTCTGTCTAAAAATAAATAAAACCTTAAAAACAAAAAGTAAAAAAGAAGACAGTATCAGTGTTGAAAGTAAAGTTCATAGCCTGGCAGCTATGCATTCATAAACTACGGGTAAAACACCACAGGAGAGCAGGGAACTTAAATATCAATTTAACCCAATGTCCAACATTATGCTGACACTTGCCCTGGGAAAGGGAACATGGGAGACAGCAGAAACTCACCATCTGAAACTTATTCACTTCTTTGGAGCTCACCTGGAAAAGAAGAGGGGAAAGAAGGTCACCCCAAGTCTCCATATGGGAATCCCCTGCCTCGCCTTAGACAGTAATTCAAAAGCTTCACAAAGACAATATCCTAACTGTTAAAATAATTTCTTCACGACTTCAGGATCATGATACACTAAGGTATTTTTTTACTCCACTTTCCTCTGCCTGGGGAACAAGCAGAGTAGCTCTGGACTTTCCCACATGAGGGTTGTAGCAAGATGGGAAAGAGGCAGGAGTGGGCACGCTGCTCACCTCCACTGAAAGCCCATACCCACACGGTACTGACTTCTCCCCAGGTTCTGAGAGGAGTCAAAGGACCAAGTACTAATCTTTTTTTTTTTCCAAGTACTAATCTTTTATGCAAGATATATTTAAACTATTCCCTCCACATCTTATTCTAAGCCTCCTTCCATTAATTCAGGCCAATTTAAGCAAAATGGAAGCTACCCCAACAAGAAAGTCTACCTCTAAAAACTCTTTAGGTTTCTGTATTTCATGATACCCAACTTTATTTTTAAAAACCACTTAAACTTGACTGTAAATGTCCTCTCCAGATAACTGGTAAAGGGAGGCATCAACTAATTACAATTTACTGTCTCATGAACACCCTCTACTGATGTGGCTGGAGGGCATTCGACCTCTGCCGAGCAGAATGAAGTAGCACAGCCACACCTCAGAAGCATTGGTGAGTCTGGTTCAAGACCATCGCAGTGAAGCGAGTATCACAATAAAGCAAGTTACCACCTTTTTCGTAGTGGAGAGTCTTGCCTTCGGTTTGTAACAAACTCAACACCTGGCAGCATGATAAAGCAACGTGCAATAAAAAGAGGTAAGCCTGTATTCATTTGGAATCCAGGGAATCTCTTGCTTCGCCACAGTCAACCTCCACCTTGAAAGGGAATACTAGGGCTCTTGACTAAATTCATATTCTCACAACTACCAAGCCGTCATATAGCCACGTGTTTACTACATGGACCAGAAAGAAAAGGAATAATCAGCTTAAAAGCATTATCTGGCGACAAGAAATTGTTCATGGAAGGCCCCGCACAGCAGGCTAAGGGTGTAAGTAATCATGTACTTATGCTAACCCTTACAGTGTCACTACAAGTAAGGACCAATATGCTAATTTTATTTCCAAAAAAATTTAAACAGAACAAGTGTTTGACTTAATTTCACTCTTGAGTTTTCTACTACTAAGGTACTTTTAAAAAGCCCTGATCCCCAAACAGCTGGGGAGCTACACAAAAGTAGCCTTTATTTAAAATAAAAACCAAAAATCGTCCAGATATGCCGCATGCTAAATTAGTGTTTGTTTAAACTCAAAAACCATAGTGTTAGGAATCCAACTCACCACTGTGCTGATCTTCTTTTTCCCATCAGTAGCTCTTAACAGACACTTGTTGTCTGAGGGCTCAAAGCCCTCCACAGAGCCTTTCCTCGGAATGGGTTTAGTTCGGCCATCATCTGCATGAAAAACACGTCCTGATGAACACAGCCACAGACGTTGTTAACCAGTAGTTAAAATGTTAATAATTCGGGAAGGGAAAAAAGAGGACACCCAATCCACCTGCACTGCTCTAGTTCTGTTAAGCATCTCATCCACCACTGTCGACAGTTTCGCCAAAATTTGGGAAACTACTTGCTACTTCCACGACAAGAATACTGTAATATCAAAGCAGATTAAACCCCACTAATAGAGGTTTGGGATCCTTGACAAGGGGAAGAGCCATGACACACTGGGGCCCACTGTAAGCGAAACCGTGTTAAATAGTTAAGTGCTAGGGGCCGCACCCGCCACAGCCCCTCAGCCCTGACTGCCCAGTACACGGTGGAGGAAAGTAAGGAAAGTGGGGAGGCGCCGCAGACTCAGCTCCTGGTTCCCAGACTCTGGCACCTAAGCTGGGGCATCGCTCAACCTCCCAGCTTCCTTCAGGCCTTGCCGAGTCGACGGCTGCTTACACTTCTTCAGGGTGATGAACACACTGCCCGACAACCGGCACTTCTGGAAGAGCCTGGTCAGCTCCGTCAGGAACTGGAACACAACAAATCCGGCCCCATTAGGCACCCCAAATCCCCGCCACGCCAAGTCCCAATCCCACCCACCAAAGAAAACAAAGGCCCCGAACTAAGCTCCCAACTACATCACTGCCTCGGCGTGCCAACTCTGATCATACCTGCTCACTCTCCAGCAGAACCATTCCGACTGACTCCACCGGCCCCACCCGGACAGGAGAAGACGCAAGCAATCGGAGTCGGAAGTTCCTGTTGCGGATGGAGGCGGGACTTCCGCTTTTACACTTCACTCTATTCCTCCAAACCCGCCTCCTCCCCGCCGCTCCTGCCCTGCGCCTGAGCTCTGGATGTCCCTTCTGGTCCCGGGAATGGGCCGATCCTAAGGGCTTTCGGCTGTTGGGGATGCAAATCGCCTCAACCAAACTTTGGCTGGTGTGGCTCACTTGGTTGGGCGTCCTCCCGCCAAGTAAAGGTCGTCAGTTGGATTCCCTCTCAGGGCACGAGCTTGGGTTATGGTTCATGTGCATACATGAGGCAACGATAAATACCTTGAACAGTGCCTGGCACATAGGAAGTCCTGGTATTAGCTGTTACTATTTTTATCATCGTTATTATAAATTCTCATAGCCTCTGAATTCGCCCTCCTCTCTGACCAGGCTGAAGGGCCTCTAACAAGAGGGACCGGAACCCGATCTCAGTGTTACCTCTGGATTAAGTGAAGAGACGGGTGTTCGAGGCCCTGCTATGCCAGTAGCCAACTTGATCCCTAGGTCCTCTGTAAAGTCAAGCATTCAATCGTGCAGTGGGCTTTTACTGAGAGCCTCTTAGCCTGTGTTATAATACGCAGCAGAATGCGAGGCAAGCTAAATTCCTGGTTTCCTGGAACTTGGATTAAAGGAGAAGTGAAATAAACAAAACAAAGTAAGAAGTATAGCCTCAGATCATGAGTACTGTGAAGACAAGTAAACAGGGTGATAAAAATGACAGTAACAAAGGAACTAGTTTAGGTTGGGTCAGAGAACTTTGATCTGAATGGGGACAGAATGCAGGCAGCAGGGAATGGCTAGAACAAAGGTCCCAAAAGGGAAACAACTTGTCCTGTTTCCACAAGGCCCAGAGTTGAGAGTAGGAGTAGAGAGGGCACCAGCAAGGAGGAGTGAAGGAATATGGAGAGCTTGGAGCCGGAGTTACATAGGGCCTATGGCCATGGTAAGTTTGGATTCTTATTAAGCTTTAAACCAGATAGCGACAATCTTTTTTAAAAGATTTGCCTGCCTGTGGTGTGGAAAATGCCCTGTAGAGAGGGCAGGAAACTGGGAGACCATTAGATGATTACATTAGCTTCCTTCACCACAAACTTAGTGGCTTAAAACAACATGAGCCCTGGCCGGGTGGCTCTGTTTGTTGAAACATCATCCCAACTATGTCAGCCGGGATGTACATGGGGGGCAGTTGACCCGTATTTCTCTCTCACATGCAAGTTTCTCCTTCTCTCTTCCTCCCCTGCCTCTCCCTCCCTTGTTCTCTCTCTAAAATCAGTAAATATATCCTCAGGGGAGGATTAAAAAACACATAAATTTATTCTTTTACAGATCTGGAGGTCAGATACCTAAAGTCAGTGTTTCTGAAGGGCTGGAATCTCAGGGGAAAAGTGGTCTCCTTGCCCTTGTAGAAGTCACCTGTATTCCCTGACTCGTGGCCCCTTCCTCACATCATTACAACCTCTTGGTTCCATTACTCCTGACTCTGATTCTCCCGCCTCCCTTTTATAAGGACCTGATGGTTACATTGGGCCCACCTGGAAAATCCAGAATAATCTCCCTATCTCAAGATCCTTAACTTAATCACATTTTCAAAATCTCCTAAACATGTTACAGTAACATATCCACAAGTTTCGGGTATTAGGACATAGACATCTTGGGCAGGGGATGCCTGCCACAGAAGTTACTGCAAAAGTCTAGCTGCCATGAAATCAGGCTTTGTTCAACATTATTTCATTATGAAGTTGATGACATGCCCTAGGAACTTTACTCTTGTTTGTATAAATTAGCCTGTGCTAAAACTGTTTTCATTATAGGTCATTTTGCTTAAAGTCACAGAATCTGTAGACAACATTAAGTGAAGACACTGTTCTTTGAAGGTAGAATTGACAGGACTCACATCCCATTGGTTGTGAGCACTAAGAGGAAAAGAGAAATCAGAGATGTCTCCTAAGGTCTTGATGGAAGCAACTAGGCGGATGGTGGTGTCGTTGGCTAAGATAAGAAACATTTAGGGCCCTGGCTGATATAACTCAGTGGATTGCACACGGGCTGTGAACCAAAGGGTCTCTGGTTCGATTCCCAGTCAGGGCACATGCCTGGGTTGCAGGTCAGGTCCCTAGTATGAGGCATGTGAGAGGCAACCACAGATTGATGTTTCGCTCCCTCTCTCTCCCTCCCTTCCCCTCTGTCTAAAATAAGTAAATAAATAAAATCTTTAAAACAAAATAAATATTTAGGAAGTAAAAAGGTGGTTTCTCTTTTCATGAGGAATAAAAAAAGACCTTCATATACCACCCTTTGAGTTACAGCTGTTATGACAATTGAGAGGGGGTGAGAGTGGGAGGGCAATAAAGACTTAATTAGAAGGGGTTCGATGGCTGCAAGTCTTGTCTACTTAGTTTCTGTACTAGAAGGGTTCATCGCCAGTGTCATTGAGAAGACACATGCGGATGAGGGCTTCTGTCACCCCATAGGGGTCACAGTTGGCAGAAGGGCACCAGTCTTCAAAGTAACCCTTCTTCTCCTGGCTGACAGCCCAGGGAATGCAATGCCAGTGCTAGAGTTGGCCATGCCAGATGGAAAATCATGTGAGGTTTCGTTGAATCCAGTTCAGAACCGGGCCTTTGTCCCAGCCCCCCTGGGGATCACAGGCTCAGACGTGGTGCTGGTGCCGCCTGCTCAGCCTCTTGGCAGACTGTGGTCTGCAGACCGTTCTCTCACAGGGCCTTGGTGCTGAAGTTGGTGTGGCAGCCTGCACCATTCCGGTTCCCAGGAATAGGCTTGGGATCAAAGGTTGCTATCACTCCAAAGTGTTCAAACACTCAGTGCAAGATCAAGATGAAACAAGCAACCCAGAGATGATGTCCCATGTCAGTTCCTTCACAGGGTCCTATTGTCACAGGTGGGCTCAGGTAACCAGGTTCTTGGTGATCGGGCAAAGAATTGAACCGAATACCCAGAGTTTATAGCAGAGAACATGGGAGCAGGCCAACTCCAAGCAGAGATTGACCTCATGGGCTGGAGGGACTATGTCCCTGTAAGGCGGATCCTTCCTGGCTAGTTTTGGCAGGCTTTTACTGTGCATGTACAAGTAGTTGTATTACTTTAAAGCGACGGCACATGTGGTCTCCCATGACTTTCCCTGATTGGCTGCCAGGGAAGAGGGTCCCACAATGTTACCTAGTTGACACCCCCTTCTCCTGGGGTCCCCCTGTACTAGGTTCACCTTTCCCTTCGCCAGAGAATTATAGCTCTCCATGTTAGAGATTGGTGAAAAGGAAAGGAATTATTTATTCAAGTTATACAAACTTAAGAGTAATGACTTAATGTCTTCATCAAAATCCCAAAGTCCCTTAAAACACCTACAAACACACAGAGTCTTTCTTTCCCCCTTTGCCCAGTCCAAGGTACTGTATCTCAGGAAAAGAAATAGAAACCCGTGTGGTCATTCTCTGCTAAAGCCATGCGGTGGTTCCCTGCTAAAGCTACATGATGATTCTTCTCATGGCTGTGGCAGGGGGGTGTCCCCCACTCTGGCCAAAAGCACGTGGTTCTCTCTGCTAAAGTTACATGTTGATTCTCTATCACAGGGCTGCCGGAGTCCCCATTCTGGCCAAAAGCACGTGGTTCTCCCTTCAACGGCTGCCGTGTCTGTGTTTAAATCCCTGCGCCAATCTGTAACCAGAGGGAGTTGCCTCCCAGTTACATCTTGGGTGGAAGTCACTCCCTTCTCCCTGGCTCAAAGCGTGACCATAGCCATTTAACATATCTGTGAAGCCCGTTAAAGGCTGTAGATGTCAAATGACCATGCCAGAGGTGAGCTGCAAAGCTGCTGCTATGCAAAACAGCTCTCAATGGCCCTGCTCCATGTGTCCCTTCCCCCAACTCACACCTGTGCGGGGGAAGGGGTGAGGACATCTTAATATTTCCTGGACACCTTGAGTTCTGGACCCCATTCCAAATCCCTTTTTGGGGCCCCCCTCTTGGCTGCACCCTGTATCAGTATCAGGAATTGCCAGTGGACAGGCACGAATTTGGCATTTTCCCCACAGTCTTGATGATGGTGCACAAGCAGCCCCAGTAGTGAGCCTCCACCATATCCTTGCCACGGGCTCTGTCTGCTCCCAGGCCACAGTAGTCTGGACCTTGGGGGTCAGGGAAGCCATTGGAAGGCCAACCAAAAGGGTGTCCATCTGTGCCCATAAAAGTATATTCTTGCTCCATCCCAAACCATGCCCATTATCCCTTTACAGGTATGCCTTCAATTGGTCTCTACAGGTTTTCAGTTGTACTTGAAGGCTTCACAGAATACCATCTTATTGAGGTCCTAGCGGAAAGCGTCCCAAAACATGGCAGCAGGGACAAGATACGTGTCACTGTTGGAGCCTTCATGGTATAAAGTACTAAAGCCATCAAAATGCCACTTGGTCAGCACTTCTGTACAGCTGGCTCACCGTCCAGGGCATCGCATCGCAGTCCCCCCTTCAGTACCATCAATCCAGATACACACAGCTTGGACTTTATCACCCTCAGGCAGGGACATGTACACTCGCTCGATGCCGTCGTTCAAGTGGGAACTTGCCTAGGTGGCCATGGGGGACAAGTAGGCGGTGGGGCAGGTGGGTCGTGAGGGCGAGGTGTGGCGGGGAGAGGAGGCTGGGGGTGCTGCTCAGACACTCTGGGCTCCTGTCCTCAACTCTGCCAGGAAGTAAGAAGTTTTGTGAAAATGTTGCAGAAAAACGGATTCTGACACAATGTGGGGTCAACGGAGTGAGCGCTTTATTAACACATGCGGACCCAGAGGAGACAGTCTCCAAATTCTGGGTGCTGAGGAGGGGTCAGGCGGGTCGTTAAATACCTTTGTAACAAAGTGGGGAGAGGAGGGGTCACGCAGCACAAGCAGGGAGCAGGAGAGTGGGAGCCAAGGACACAGAAGCAGAGGGCGGAAATTGCCCGGGGCTGGGGCAAAGAGATAGTGAAAGATTAACTGAGTCCAAGACAGGGAGTCAACTAGTCAGCAGGTGGTCATCTGGAGCCTGGGGGCCAGCAGGGAGTTATCAGAGGTCCGGAACAGAGTGCCAGCTTTAACTTCTATTTACATTTTAACTTCCATTACAAAAAGATGAAAAGTTTTTGTTTGGTCCATTAATATCTGAGATGCCTGTTATGTATCTAAGTGGAACTATCAATTAAACAGCTGAATGTACAAGTCTAGAGCTCACTGGCTCAGTAAACATTATAAATAAAAATTGGAGAGTCATCTTCACACGCCAGGAGACTAGCACAGACTGGAAGAGTCTGGTAAAACCCCTCCTCTGGGGCTGCCAGACCCCTCTGCAACGACCACCACTATGAATAACCTCTCAAGAGCCCCAGGCCTTGGTATCTCTAGTTAAGAAGCCGGAGTCCTTGTTGGGGGTCCCAGACTGGCCAACCCTAGGTCATATTCTTGAGTCTAAGTCCTACGGAGAGGTGAGAGACTGACCCCTCTGACACTTTTATTTTCTTTGCCTTTCACCAGGAACCACACAGTGGGGGGTTACAGATAGGTTCAGGTCCTGGGGAACAAAAACCCAGCCTAAGTCTGCTACAGAAGGTCGTCGGCCTAGGAAAAGGAGCGGGTGGAGGGTGCTGAGTGTGTGCAGTGGTCAGAAAGCACACATATTCGAGACGTATTACCAGATTGCCAGAGAACGTCAGAGCCCACTTGACATTCGTGGTCATGAACTTAAGTGGAACCAGTTGCAGTGCCTGTGTGATCTAAGGGTTGGCCTAAATGGTGACCATTGCACTCAAGCTTCTATTATTCCTTGAACATTGAGCAGTGTTCTTTGGAGGCAAGGGGTTGGTGCGAGGGGCACCAGGGAAAAGGAAACGGCCTGCCAGAGAAGAGAACAGAGCCTGGGGCCATGATTCATCGGGATTAGCCCTCAGTTGGAGACATCTCAGTGTTGGCCATGGTCTCAGGTACACCTCAATTCTCTTCGAGAATTAACAGCTATGCTGACCCCTAGGTGACATCTCAAGGCCATCCTTGATAGGATATGCCACTCTTGTGATAGAATCAAGTAATCTACATTCAGATCCTGCCTCTGCTGCTTATTAATTATGTGACCTTAGGCAACCTCTGGAAGTCTAAGTCTCTTTATCAGCAAAATGACAATAATACTTCATAGATATTATAAAGATTTTATAAAATACTATCATTGAGACCCTTAAGCTTGCTCTAACATGGTAAGTATGGATACTTAAGTTTAATTAAAATTAAATGAAAGCAAAAATTCAATACTTTAGCCCCACTAACCACGTTTCAAAGATTCAGAAACCACGTGTGTCTTGGAAGGTGCAGAGGCAGAGTACTTCCGTCGTCAGAGTCCCCTGGACAGTGCCGCTGTGGGCCCCACAGCTCTGGGGCTGGCACGCGGCAAGACTCAGTAACAGTAACAAACAGTGTCAGTAGTCACGGGCCAGCCCCCTTTCGTCATCTGGATGCCACCTTCTTGGTTTTTGCTACCCTAATACCACCTGTATTAAAGTTGACTCATTTTGTACTTAAATAGGTTTATTTAATATAATTATCATAAAAGAAAAGCCAGTATCATTTGCCATAAAAATAAGTACTATGAAACAAAATGTGACTTGTCGGGAACCTGGGCTGGGCTAATCTGGCCTTTTCGTGCCCTCGCTGTAAAAAAGGGTTCCACTGGGCCTCAGAATGCCGCTTCAAAACAGACATTAATGGACAACCCATCCTGCCAAGACAGAGAAACTCCAACAGGGGCCAGCCCCAGGGCCCCAACTCAGGGATGAACTCCGGGGCTTTACAGTTCACCCCTCAGACACACAGTCAGTCAATTCCTGCTCTTCCAATAATCAACCACGCCACCACATCAAAGATTTATGGAGGGCAACAGCAGGCAGTGCAGGATTGGACCTCTGTGCCACCACCGACACAATATTAACATCAGATAATAGCCCCCTAATGCTCCCTGTCGGAGTGTATGGCCCTCTAGCACCTGACACCTTTGGCCTAATTTTCAGCCGAGTCAGTTCAGCCCTCCGAGGGGTCCAAGTGCTCCCCGGCGTTTTAGATAATGATTTTGAAGGTCAAATACATATAATTCTATCCACCTCCCAAAACTTAATCACCATTCCCAAAGGAACTAGACTAGCCCAAGTAGTTATCCTCCCCCTGCACCATATTAACTCTAATTTCCAAAAAACCTCTCGCGGGCCCAGTACCCCTGGATCCTCTGATACTTACTGGGTCCAACAGATATCCCATCAACGTCCCTTACTTAAACTTAAATTAAAGGGAAAAGTCTTTACAGGCATTTTAGATACAGGGGCAGATGCCACAGTAATAGCCCAGCCCAGGTTCCCGACAGTGACTAAATTTAAATTTTTCATATTTAAAACATTAAAAACAGCCCTGGCTGGTGTAGCTCAGTGGATTGAGCGTAGGCCTGCAAACCAAACAACCACAGTTCGATTCCCAGTCAGGGCACATGCCTGGGTTGCAGGCCAGTTCCCAGCAGGGGACGCATGAGAGGCAACCACACATTGATATTTCTCTCCCTCTCTCTTTCCCTTCCCCTCTAAAGAAAAATAAAATAAAATCTTTAAAAAATATAAGACATGGTTAAAATTTATTGTCAAGCTCCCCAAATCCTGCCTTGCAGTTAGGTTGGTGGCTTTTGACCCTGAAATCAGAGGAGTATGTGAGGCAGGAAGGTGTTCCCTTATCCCTCACTCACCCTAAGAGAACTGGGAAATGAAAGTGTCTCCCAAATTCTCCCCAAATCCCTCCCACTTCCCGGGGCCTTCACCAAGAGCCTAGGCAGCCCAGAGAGCAAGGTGGAGCCCCTCAGCACAGAACACCTGCGTCTGCTTGACCAGCTTTAGCCGCCTCCCCAAGCGCGGGGCTGCTGCCGGAAGACCTGGGAGAGAGCACCCCGCGCTCCCCAGCTCCTCAGTGCCCTGGTGTCTAAGGGCCTGCAGAAGGGTCCTGCTTCTACCGCCTAAGATTCTCTCTCCAGAATGCTGTGGGTGCACGTGTCCTTTTCTCAGAGCATGATGGGATTTATTAGGTTTTAATTAGGACTAGGGTTTGAATTAGGTTCAAAGGTCTTATTTAGGTGTGGGCTGATTAATTTGCGGCTGTGGTTATTCATGTGCAATTAAGCTTTGCAGGGCCTAGACTACAGAACAAACACTGATGTTATGTCCTGGCTGTCTGGGTTTGAATCTAAGGGGCACTTCTCCTTATCTAAGTGATGGGAGGGGAATTATATGGCCTATATTAAAAGGTCACTTTTTTTTTTATTTATTGTTTTTCAGTACAGTTTTCTGTCTTTTACTCCCAAAAGGTCACTTTTTTAAAAGATTGTATTACTTATTTTTTAAAGAGGGGAAGGGAGGGGGAAAGAGAAGGCGAGAAGCATCAATATGTGAATGCCTCTCACGTGACCCCCGCTGGAGACCTGGCCTGCAACCCAGGCAAATGCCCTGACTGGGAATCGAACCTGCAACCCTATGGTTCACAGGCCCGTGCTCAATCCACTAAGCTACACCAGCCAGGGTAAAAGGTCACTTTTTAAAACGTGAAATGACTCATACATAATTCAGATCTATTTACCTTATTATTAATGAGGGAACCAGGGAGATGTTACAATTCATTCAAGGTGAAACCAAAAAATAGACCATTTATAGTTCAGGGGTATTAAAACGAATTTGTAAATAGAAACAAAATTGGATTTCCCATAAGGGAGGAAGGGTGAACAAAATTCATTTGTGTATTCATAGATCCTTGCAAACTAGCTCAAAGGCAATGAAAAGCTATAACCAGATGGCACAGAAATGTATGCTGTAAACAATGCATGTTTTTTCATTGGAAACACCAGCTAATTTTTTATTCCACATTTACTTACCCATATTTTTCGGACCATAAGATGCACCTAGGTTTTAGAGGGAAAAAAATTTTGAAGAAAAAAGTGTAGTAAAATATTTAATAACATAAATAACAATATTTCATATTACATTTTACACTGTAAATGTAAATGGAACTCAACAGCAGCATTAACAACCATTTTTCCTCCCAATTGGGTGGAGGGAGTGCATCTTATAGCCCAAAAAATACGGTAAATCCTTCTGTCTCTCAATTTCCTCACCTGTAAAATGGGGACATAATTCAAGGGCTTACTGCACTGTGTTGTGTGGAGGGGTAAGTGAGCTAAGATATACGTTATTATACCCTGGTCCCTTAGATTGCTGTTGGCTGTTCCCTCTTCTATTTGTCAAGGTGGATTCAGTCTACAGAAGCAGGTCACCATGACGACAAGCAGGGATTAGTGCCCACTTTGCCAGATAGCGTGCTGGCGTCCAGTTTCACTCTGAGGGGCACCACAGGTTTTGAACGGCCTCACTGTAGCCCCAGGGTGCAGGCTTTCAGTGTCAGCTCAGAATGAAGGAAGGAAGGAAGGAGGGTGTCATTGAAACCTAGCAGGCAATGGCACTGGCAGCTTTGGGTTCAGGGCGGCAGGAGTGAGGTCTCTCGAGGCGTGGAGACCTCCTGAGTCTGTGGGAAGTGGTAAGCTCTGGTGGCAGCATGCTAGAGAAGGCCAGAGAGGTGGCTAGAGGGAATTGAGGGTTTGTCCTGGACGTCTGGGTGCCCACAGTGAGAGAATAGCCTCCCCGTAGCCATGGCAACGAACTCCTTAAACCGAACCCACCCAGACACTCCAAACTACAAATTCCTTTATTCTTTCCATCAAGTCAGTCAATTAACAAGTGTTCACTCTGTGTCTTCTTGGGAAAATCAGGGCTCCAAGGACTTCTGCCCCTGTCCCCTCTCCCAGGGATGAACTCCCAGGTTTAGGTGCCCGCCCCAGTGCCCTGGAGAGACAGCCTGAGAGCACGGATCAGGGAGTCGGGACCAGGGTTTGCCACTGGTCTCTCGCTCTGTGAGGGACTTTGAGCCAAGTACTTATCTGCAGTTTCCTCTGCATAGTGCCTACCCCAAAGGGTTGTTTTCAGGTTTCATTGAGATAATACATGTAAAGGGCTCACAATAAGCACCAAATAGATGTGTTTCCTTTATTTTTCACCATTATATTGAAGACTTAGACTAGATTGCTAAGGTTAATTCCACTTCCAAAATTCTGAGAGCTACTGCTTCTCTGCCCCTGGGCCCTTCTGGGGGCCCTATGGAAGTTTCCGGAGCTCCCGAGTGTCAGTGGTTAGCACTGGCCTGCCCCTCGCTCACGGCAAGATAGGGGAAGTAGGCAATGCGGCCAAGCCTTCCCTCCAGACGGGCTTCTCCGGGGCGGGAGCGCCGGACAGAACCCTGCCTGCAGCGCCCCTTGGGACCGGCAGGGGACGCCCTGATCTCGCTGAACCAGCACAGCCGGGGGTGGGGGGGCAACCCCTCTTCCCAGGTCTTTTGTCCCATTACCTTAAACCGTAGTATCCAAGATCGTGATCATTGTTTTTCAAAGCCACTTCTGCTGCGGCTAGAAGTTTCTGGGTAACGGATATATTATGCATTCAGTCACTGAAAGAGAAATGAAGGAGCACCCGCCCGTGTCAGGCGTTCTGCTGGGGCTACGAGAAGCTGACTAAGATCTGCTCTAGGGAAGTGACTAATTTATTCTCAAATACTAATAACTGTTATATTTATTGAGAATTTACTAAGCACCAGGCTCACTTGTAAGTGCTTTAAATATAGTCTGTCTTGAGCGCTCATACTAGTTCTGTGAGGTGAGTGTTGTTTTTGTCCATCTTCTGACCAGAGACACGGAGGCACCAGAGCTGAAATGGCAACGTGCCTCGGGTCACAAAATCAGTAAGACGTGGAGTAGAGATTTGAACCTGGGCCCACTGACCTCAGAGCCAACCACCATGCCGCACTGTCTCTGTGCTGGAGAACAGCAAATGAGCACAGCCTGAGGGAGGCTCAGGTGGTGTCAGGGCCTTTCACACATCCCCGGAGGTGGTGGGAAGCAGGCAGGAGATGGCGAGCAGTCAGAAAAGAGGACAGGCCTGCGGAGGGCAGAAGAACCTGGGAGTCCTTTCATCTTCCTCCCACTTCTTGGTGTGGATGCATATCCCAAGCCCCTGTCCACCGCCACCCAGGCAAAATCCTGCCTCCTGCATCCTCAGTCCTGGGATTCTCTGAAGGGAAGTCACTTCTTTAATCCCTATGAGCCTCAGCTGTAAAACACGAGTGTCTTCCTCACGCTGCTTTGGGGTTGTTAAGAGCGAGAAAGCGTGGTGGAAGGCCAGGTGTCACTGCTGTTTTCCCCTCCTACTCAGGCAGTGCCTTGAACACAAATATTCCAACCTCCAAAACCCCCTCCTCTCCACCCCCACCAAACCCTGGTCTCTCCCTAACCTCAGTGAGCTGCGCAGAGGCAGCCCATCTGGGAGCTACAGCATGCTAACACGTCTGTGACAAACGGTTACATGTGTCACACACACTCCATTTTTGGAGGCAACTCAGGCGATATTAAATAGAGGGAAGACCCTGAAGGCAAGCTTTGGGGAGATTCAAAGGAGCACCCAGTGTCCCACAGACTGCACCCCATGGATGGCCCAGGCCTCACGTGCCTAGAAGGTCAACTGTACTGAATCTAAGGTGGCCCTCACGAAACACGTGTTATCTGTGACAGGTTTGCCCCTGCGGTGATTTTCTTCCTTACTGAACATTGGGAAGAGGAGGGTCACCACACCCCACATTGTACGAGGGGAAACTGAGACCAAGAAATCCAGGTGTGGTTACTGCTCAAACAGTCCAAGCAAGCCTGGAGGTCTGGGGCGTGAAGATCTTTGTCTTCCCTTCCGCTGCCAGAAAAGAACTCTGTCCTCTTCCCGTCTTCCTCCTTCCCCACTTCCATGGGTGGTGAGTGGGAGGAGGGGCCTCTTTATTCACGAGGAGAGGAGGTCCCACAATTTGACATTTCCTGCTGGGAAGTCAAGGGCAGGAAATTATATAGCCAGAGTTTCTGCACAAATTACCCAGGTGTCCTAACTCCCAAAAGTAACAGATGCTGTTCGGCTCTTGGCCTCTGTCATGGTTCCTCCTTGATTGCCCGAGAAAGCCCACTCCGCCGCTCTGAGACAGCAGATGTAGAGTAGTGTAGGGAACCCAGACAGACGCCATGAACACATTCCCCGTCAGATCAGAGCCCAGCCCTGGTAATACCATCTACACATCACTGACTTCAGTGAGTCACAATATCAAGCTGCAAGAGGTCTCCAAGATCTTTCTAGATCAACCCTTTACTGTCTGGTTACTGACAAGTAAGCAAACTGAGTGAGACCCAAGAGACAAAGCGACTTCCCTGAGATAACAAAGCCTGGTAATGGCAGAGCAGAGGCCGAGAGCCCTGAGCCCCAGGCCCATGCATGTCCACTGCCCTTTGCACCTCTTGGAAAGCCCCATGGGACTGAGACAGAGGGCGGAAGGTAAAGCATAGGCCCCTCGTGATTAGCCAAAGGCAGCTCAGGCCGTCTTCTAGCAGGTGGGCTCTCGTTAGCCTCAGTCCTCCTTTGGGAAGGAAAGAGCCTAGGGTCCATCCTCACCCCCTAGGCACCAGGACTCACATGAGAGGCTACAAGAGGCAGCTTCCTGCTTGGCCCTCATCCAAGGCTGTTTCACAATCGGGGGAAGCTGGGCCCGGGACTCTTGGGTTACTGCTCACTCCACCCCCACCCCAGCCCCTCTCAGACCCCCTAGGGAGAATGAGCTAGGCCCTACCTGAGACTTGAGCTGTACAAGGGAGACCAAGGCTAGAGAGCCCCCATTGTGGGTGCTCTGGGAATGGTGGCCTGAAGTGGAAATGGGGGAAGCCTTGCAGGTGCCCACCCTCCTTCCCTTTTCCTTCCCATGCACCAGCAAGCACTCCCAGAACCCTTTGTAGGACAAGAGGTGGTCCATTCAGACTAGTCCCGCAGCACTCTCTCTATTAGTCAGAGGTGGCCTGGGGGCAAGCTTGGAGAGGGGTAAGGCCTTTGTCAGCTTCCTGTAACGAGGCTCACCTCCAGGCAGAGAAGCTGCGGAGGGAAGCCCCAGGCGTCACCCTCCTCCTCCCATCATGCCCCGGCCTGGCAGGAACCAAGACAGAGACACTGGGACATTCAGCGAGGATTTATTATGCCTTACAACAGGGTTGGTTCCCAGCTCAGCTTGGTGAGGATCGTCTTTTAAGTAGGAGGCAGTGGTTAGAAACCCAAATTTTCCTGTCTTTAAGTCTTCAAGAGGAGATAAAACAAACCCAGGTGAAATGTCAAACCACAAAACAAGCCAGTGTGAGACTGGGGCCCACACTCCCATGACGGACAATCCTAGGGCCGAGAGCAGGATTGTGGGGAGAAGGGTAAGTCACTGCAGACAAGGCTGAAGGGGCCCCAAGAATGGGGAGAAGGCAGTTCTGCAGAGATAGTGGGCAAGGTCTCCCAGGCAGGGAAGAAGAGGCGAAGGGGACAGGACCCTGTTGGCACCGCAGTGAGGCTGGGAATGTGCCTAGCCTTCCTCAGCTCTCACTCCTTAATATGGTCTTCCTCTGTGTCCATGGGAAGTCGCTGGCCTGCTGAGGCAGGTGACCACGTGCAAAGCTAGAAGGGGGGTGTCAGGGAGCTCAGCCCCTCCGTGGAGGAACCCTCTGACAACAGGAAGCAGCTGCAGCAGGCTCCAGGGCTGTGATGGTGTCTGTCACTCTCCTACCCCTGCTGCAACCCCTGCAGAACAAACTGTTCTTCGAGAAGCTCTGGGGACAAAGGGCCCACACCTGCTCCCCAGGTCGGTTTGGACAAGCTCCCCGCCCCGTCAGCCGAGGCAGGGAGCCCAGCAGAACCGTGATGAGGCTCAGCAGCCCCCTCACCCCTGCCTCCTCCCGCCCCGAGCTCTGCTGCAGTTTGCTGAGGCAATGAAGCACAAAGTCGTAGCCTTGGGCGGGGGTGGGGAGCACAGCAGGGGCTGACTCTTCATGAAGACCTCATCCCCAGGCCCTGGCCGGTAGCTCAGTTGTTTTCAGGATTATCCCAATACACCAAGGTCACGGGTTCGATCCCTGTCAGGCACATATAAGACTCAACCAACGAATCCTTTCCTCTTTCCCTAAAACCAATCTATCAATGAAGAAGACCTCATCCCCAGGTCCCAAACTCTGAACAGTGTGGGGATGCTAAGTGGCATGGCTTTGCAGAAACAGCAGTGAATTGGAAGTCAAAGCCCTGTGTTCTAGTCTTAATTCTGTCACTAAAAAGCTGTGTGGCTCTGGCTGGTGTGGCTTAGTGGATTGAGCACAGGCCTGCGAACCAAAGCATCACAGTTTTGATTCCCAGTCAGGGCACATGCCTGGGTTGCGGAGCAGGTTCCCAGTAGGGGGCGCATGAGAGGCAACCACACATTGATATTTCTCTCCCTTTCTTTCTCCCTCCCTTCCCTTCTGTCTGAAAATAAATAAATAATATCTTTTTTTTTTTAATAAAGCTGTGTGCCCTTGGACAAGTCATTGCCCACTGATGGGATCCAGTCTCTACCTCTATAACATGGGGAGTTGGAATTGGTTCACTTGAGTGTGCCTTCCACTTTAAACATGTGAGAGTCCAATGCTCTGAGGCAGCTTAGGGGTTGCTGAAGTAAACTCTGGAGGGCTGGGGTAGCTGGGAGAAAAAATGAGGATGAGCAACTGTTTGAGGTCTAGATCAAACGAAATTAGATTCAATGTAGGACCTGAGATGGGCTTTGTTTCCTCAGATCCCCACGATAATGAGATATGAGATTACCGCAAGAAGATAACTTGATGCTGGAAAATTCCCCAACACTTGGTGAAGAGCTAGAATCCTTCCAGAGTTTGAGGTCATTCCTAGTCACAGCCACAGCCCACCTCCCAGTCTGGAGTGAGCTGGGAGAACGGCGTGCCTGACAGCAGAGAGCAGGGTGTGCTGAGCCAGGCAGAAAAGACCCCAGCCCCCCCAACACTCCTCCTCACTCATGGTGCTCCCTAAGGTTGCTTCAGCTGGGACCGAGCCTTTCATGCTGCAGTTACAGCTAAAGCCGATGCAGCCATTTAAAGTCTGTCTTTCTAGGACCCAGGGACAGGTCTGGAGATGGGAGGGACTAGAAGAGGCAGGGAAGGTGGAGTTCCAAATATCACAGGAGCCAGGCTTTTTCTGAGGTCAGATCTGGGCCAGGCAGCTCAGACCAGTTCCCTGTGGGCAGTGGTATGGCAGAAAGCTGTGGGCTTCCTAAATGCCCTCTGGTTCACTTTCTGAAACCCTCTGCATTTGCCTCCCAGGCCCCAGCAGCCCCTGAGAAGAGGAGCCCAGTTTAGCTCCTGTGGGTCTAGGACCTGCTCATCTTCCAGTGGGGTGAGAGCAAGGCTGAGTCTCCCACCAGATTACCCATGTGGTTTAGGTGAATTTCACCTAAATAGTCCCTGAGCTGTTTAAAAAGAAGCCCCAACCCTAGGCTCTTGGAGGCAGTTGCAGTACTGGGTGGAGTGTACAAAGTGAAAGGGAGGGAGGGTGGGAGTAAGTGGGAGGGGGGAACATGCGGGTCTCCATTGGCTTTCAGTCTGAAGGGCTGCGCACTGCCAAGACCAATGCTGGCAAAAAGCTAAGGGAAAGGAAGAACAAGCCAGACCAAGTTTATGTGCGCTGCTTCTCAGCTGCAGCCTAGAGCATGCAGACACGGGCTTGGCATGCTCCCGTCTGTGAGTGTGTGTGTGTGTGTGTGTGCGTGAGTGTGTACACACATCGGCGAACATGCACAAGAGAGTATGTGTTTGTTGGCCTGAGTGAGCACTGGCAATCACAATAGTGGAGATGCCAAAACTCTGTAATTACCATCAAGGCCAATGGTGCTGGGAGATGCAGATCCAGAGCCCACCTCCCACTCTTGCCCATCCCAAGACACTGCCTCTCACCGCACGCAGGGGAGGAGGAGAGGTGGAGGGGCCCGCAGTACAGGCCTCATCTTCAGGGAGTGCTCAGCCAGGCCGGCAGCCTTCCTCACTCCAATGAGCCTTCCGCTTCTGTTAGGCAAGGAGCACTGAATTAGCAACTCCTTGGCCCAGGGCATTCTCCAAGCACCACGTTTCTTTCCTCAAAACATGCTCAGTTGGTTTAGAGCATTGTCCTCATACACCAAGGTTGTGGGTTCGATCCCCGGTCAGGGCACAAACAAGAATCAACCAATAAGTGCATCCGTAAGTGGAGCAACAAATGAACATTTCCCTCTTTCTCTCTCTCTAAAAAAAGTCAATAATAAAAATTTAAAAAAAATAAAACATGTTACCTGGCAGGAGGGGAAGATTTATGCGTGTAAGCAAGAGCTTCGGAGCAGCACCTCTGTTACTGACTTGTGAAGGAGGTGGACTTGGAAGGAAAGAAAGGATTTGGAGAAACTGAGACGAGTGGACCAGTGCGCAGGGAAGCGGAGGAGGCATTGCAGGCAGGAGAAGGGGTTAGGCATGTGATTTATAGGGAAGGGTAGAAGGAGCCCTCTTTGACTGCACTCACACGTCGCTGCCACCAACCGAGTCAGACCAATTGAATTGGCAGTGCCAATTCTGATGCTAACCACCCTGAATTAGCATCAGATCCCACAAGGTAAAGGGCAAAGTCCCCAAGAGGACTGCCCTTACTCCCGATGCCAGACACAAATGGAGCCCCCAGGCTGCCTGCACTTCTCTCTGACCTGGCTCCCACTACCCTCCTTCCGGTTTGATAATTTGCTAGAATGACTCACTAGAAGGGCTGTGTTTACAATTAGTTTCATTGTAACACGCAATTCTGCAAACAGCTGAGAGGAAGAGGCCTGTAAGGAAGGTCTGGAGGGAGAGGATGCTGAGCTGCCACGCCCTCCCCTCAAGGAATCAGGTGTGTCGCCCTCCCAGCACCGCCACGTGCTCACAAGCCAGGAAGCCCTCTGAGTTTCAGTGCTATATGGGGTTTCGTTCCATAGGCAAGGCTGATTAAATCACTGATCATGTGACTGAACTCAGTCTCCAGCCTCCCTTCCCCCCACCAAGAGGTTGGGAGTGGGGTGGAGATGAAATTTTCAGTCCTTTAATCACACCTTCCCACAGTCTGCCAGGGTGACCAGGGTGACACTAAGGGCCCACCTGAGTCATGTGACTAGCACACACTCAGGCACAGTGCAAGGGGCTTGTGCAAGGGAACAACAAAAGACGCTCCTATTAACTCAGGAAGCAACAAGGGGTTTTGAAGCTCCGTGCCAGGAAAGGGGCACAAAGACCAAATGTGTCTCTTCGTGAAAGTCGGGCAAAGGAGCGGGAGCTGGGGATGGGAAGGGAGGATGGGACACGTTTGTACGGTCAGAAATGGATGGGAAAGAGGAGAAGGAATCGCTGCTCCCTCCGAGGGGAATGGAGGCAGAGGAAAAGCAGCAGCGACAACTCCCTCACTTTAGTAGCTTGGTAGAGTCTCTCACCTTTTTCATATGTTTCATTTCCTCATCGGTGTTTCACCCAGAAAGAGGAGGCACCCGCAGCCTCTGCTTTGGCACCAAGGCCCCAGGACTTAGGGCCACCTTCCCCCAATTCAGCCTATTGACCTCCCCACCCCCACCCCCAGTTCGAATACCATTTCCTTCCAGAAGCCTTTCCTGATGACCCCAGTGAGAAGTGACCCCGCTCTAAATTCCAAATGCCCTTTGGGTCAGTCTGTCCACTACTGCCCTTTTTGTCCTATTCTTATATTCCCAATTTGGCCCTAAACACCTTGCCTTTCCTCATTCTGCTTCATTCAAAACAACCAGCGCTGTGTGCTTTGTATAGCATTTGTGAGCTCTGGGCAGACATCCATTATCACCACTGTCCTCTTTTCTGTCCCTGAAGAACTCGACGCCTTCCCTCAGCAGAGCCCTGTCTCTGAGTGTGAATGTCTATCTTTTTGAATAGAGTGTGAATGTCTACCCTGGCAGACTGATCTTCCAGGGCAAGGACATGTCTCTACATCCCAAGCCTTAGCCCAGCCTGCATAGGCAGTGCTCAGACGCATGTGTGGCATGAACTCAGTTTCTCCTAGAAAACATTACCTTTCTCATATTTAGGGAAGATCAAGAGAGTAGAGGATGCCTTACACTGGGAGGAGGGGTACTAAACCAAGGGCAAGGCTGGCCTTTCTCGCAGATCCTGGGCCTCCCGGGCCTCCTGCCAGAGGACTGCTCAGGGTAGCCCTCCACCAGCCGGCAGGTGACCAGGGTGAGAAGCCAGACCATCCCTGGCAGACTGGCAGGCAGATGGGCAGCATTAGCACCACAATAAGCCCCAGGGACAGGCATAGCTGAAAGGAGCCCTTCGGGGAACCGGGAACTGTGTGAAAGTTTTCCCCTTGAATGGCTTCCAGCCCCTTTGACAACCCCAGAGCAGTGTCCAGACCATGGTTTACTTGCCACTAATAGTTACCAAGGAGGCCCTGGACTGAGTGGGAGCAGGACTGCTCAGCCACCTGCCCCTCCTCCAAGGCCCGGCCTAATGCTCCCTGAGGCAGCCCTCTGAGGGGTCCTCAGTGGACAGACCCAGGGTGACGGTGAGTGCCACACCCTTCCACCTCCCTCCAGGCAGGGTCCCAGGACGTGGAATCGCTCAGGGGAACGGGAAGCCAGACACGAACAGGGACACGATGCCCAAGGTTTCCCAGCGGCCTCCGAAGCTGGCCCAGAGTCAGGGACGGTGCCTCGGTCTCTCTCTGCAGGCTGCGTGGCCTTTCAGGCAGGGGCTTGTCTCTCACATCCCCAGACCACAAGTTCTTTGACTTTCCGGGGGCCAAGGACCCACCCCACACTCCCGAGAATGATGCCCAGCATCTTGGGAAGGCCACAGTTTGGGAATGGAAGAAATGGAGAAGACTTGCTCCTAAGAAATAGTTAATCCTCTCCCCTTCCCCCAGGCCCCTTGCACCTGCAGGCTGCGGTGTGTGGTTTCCCACAGCTGCAGCTGGCTCCGCAGCAGCCCCCTCCCTCCGAGGGAACCAGAGAGGCCCCGTGGCCTGAGGCGCTTGGGAGGGGCTCCTCCCCCTGGGTCCAGCCACTGGGGATGGCATGGGAGGGTCCTGCTGCCCTCTGGCTTGGACCTGCCACAAGGAGGGCCCTGGTTGAGTGACCAGTCCTGGGAGAGGTCTGCTGGGCCTTTCGCCAAAGGCAGAGATTCCGGTTTGGGAGACGGCCACACACCCCCTCTATAGGGCCTCTCGGGCCCTCCCTTGCTCCAATTTCAACTGGCTTCTGGAAGAAGCGGGTGGCCTCTTTAGTGTGGGCATGACATCCCCCTGGGGAGGGGAGGGAGCGCAGCTCCTGAAGGAGAGGGTAAGCTGTGTGTGAGGTGAGCGGAAGGACAGGAAGGAACAGGAGGAAGTGAGATTGAGTGGGGCCTGGCCTCCGTTGGTCAAGGCGACCTTGAACCCGCCACACTAGGACTCTGGCAGGCTCTGTTCTCCGTCTAGCCTGGAGCAGGGCAGGTGGTCTCAGAGCCCGGGCAGACACCCGTTTGCCTTCTGGGCCAGACATATGTGCTCAAGAGACGCCTCTGAATGCTACACACGATGAGGCAATGAAGAAGTGTAGAAGCTTCCCTCCTGGGACATTTCCCCAAAACAGGTTAGCAGGGTCCCCAGGCTCCAGGCTCAGCCCCTGGATAACAGCCTGCCCATTGCCCCACCTTTGGCCACGGGGCATGCAGTGAAGCCCCAGAGGGACATGTGGTTAATGCTACAAGAAGTGCTCCGCTCCCGTCACAGCCAAGAGTGATCACTTGGGTCCAGTGCCAAGGCCTGAAAGATGGAGGGATGGGAAGACAGGACTCTGACAGGCACCGTGGCGACAGGGCCCAGAGCTCTGGCTAATCTCACATCCAGCTCCGGGCAAATTGCTTCAATTCAACAGTTTCCCTGTGAGGCCCTGTGGCCTCCTGCTCAGGCCTTCGGTGGCTTCCAGTCTACAGAAAAAGCCCAGTTCCCCCTTGGAGACAACTCCCCCACCAGGATAGGAGCGGGGTAGGGGTGGGGGGAGGACTTGGCAAAGGAGGCTTGAAAGGAAACAGAGCTACCCATCTGCAGAAACCCCTGAGTCAGATGTGGGGAGGAGGAAGAAAATACTCAGTAGAAGCTGCAATATGGTCCTCATTCCCCTGTCTCGGGAAGGGGCCAGCTGCAAGGTGGCGACCAGGCCCGGAGGAGGTAAGGGTGCGTGCTAGGCAGGCACTGGGCAGGCTTTGGCTTCCATGTAACCTGACACTCCGAAAGGGGTATGACCGATGCCAACAACCCTCGCCAGTGCCAGCAGTCCCCTGTGTACTCCAGACTTGCGCTTGGCTCCGTCTCAGCAGTGCCACGCGGCCGTGAGCACAGAGTGTGGCTGGGAGTTGGCCACAGGTTATGATTTGCCCTCAGGTATACGGAGGCAAAGTCCTTTGAAAGAACACTAAGCTCCTGAGAGAAGGGGCTGGATGGGATGGTCCCAGGTGATCCCGCCTCCACTGGGTTTCTGTTTTTGTTTTTGCTTTATTGCTGTTAATACAGTACATTCAGCATTACTTATTATTGTTGTCTGGACCCCACATGTCAAGACAATTCCAGGAGCCCTGGCTGGCGTGGCTCAGGCTGTTGAGCATCCTCCCGCAAAGCGAAAGCTCGCTGGTTTGATTCCTGGTCAGGACACACGCTTGAGTTATAGGCTTGGCCCCCCACTGGGGCATGTGTGAGAAGCAACCATCTCACATCAATATTTTTCTCCCTCTCTGTAAAAAGTCAATAAATATTGTAAAAAGAAAGAAAGAAAGAAAGAAAATTCCAGGAAACCTGTTGTCAGGTGAGCTACAGTGCACATCTGAAGTACCGCCTTCTGATCCTTGACTTCAACAGTGTTGCCGCTTTCCTCCTCACTCAGATTCACCCATCGGACAATTCTGTATCAGTCTGGACTCTTCGCAGAGACTGAATCATTCTGTGACTGAGTTAGGAGTCTTTCTATTCATGCGTTTATATTGTTTTTCATTCAAGGGATACTTAGTGAGTGCCTACTGTGGGCCACCCACTGTGCTGGTATTGGGAACACACTGATGAGTAAAACCAGGCCCACGCTTGTGAGCTGACAGGCCACGCCCCAGAGGTCACCGCCAAAGTCATCGGAGTTACCATCTGCACCCAACCA
The DNA here is from genome assembly GCA_004027735.1 of Carollia perspicillata. Taxonomy (NCBI): domain Eukaryota; kingdom Metazoa; phylum Chordata; class Mammalia; order Chiroptera; family Phyllostomidae; genus Carollia; species Carollia perspicillata. The sequence continues at coordinate 1,605 of PVKM010004081.1, read as the reverse complement.
TGACGGCTGAGCACTTTCGAGTTCTTGAAAGAAGGACCTTAGAGTCCTTAGAAGATGAGCAACCCTCCCCCCATAGGATTGTGATTTTTTAAATATATATTTTTAATCTTAAAATATATAAGACAGTCACATATAAAAATGTCATAAAATCTCAATAAAGTGTCCTCCTAACTTTTCCCTAACAGATCCCAAGTCTCCAGTATTCTTTTATGTAAATATATTTTCTTAGTTTTTTTCTCTTATGCAAGAGGTACTTTACTGTAATCAGTTTTTCTTGACATTATGTCCTGGGGATTGTTCTATATCTGCACACAGAGGGTTTTCCATTTCTTCTTGCGGCTGCAGTGTTCCTTGTTCTAAACCAGCCTCTGCTGACTGCACCATAGGGTCGGTCTCCAGTCCTACAACAGGCAGCCCGTGTGTCTTCTTTCGGTGTGAACAGGTACCCAGCATCCAAGAGTTTGTGCATTCGTAATTTAGAGAGATATTCCACACTGTCCTCCATAGAGATTGTGCCACTTTCATTCCTATCACCAATGTATCGAAAGACCTGTTTTCCCACAAGGCTGAAATATTTATAGAGAAAGGGAGAAGGCAGTACCAGGGCTCCAAAGCAGCAAGGCAGGGAGAAGGCCAAGTCCAAGAGCTGGGCCAATGATGGTGTACAGACAGCTGAGGCCTGGGTGTCTTCAGGCCTTGGTGTTTTGTTTGTGTCGGAGCAGCAACCCTCACGGTCACAAGTGGGGCATTCTTCCCTGGGGGAGCAAAGGGACTCCAGGGAGAAAATCTATGAGGAAAGCCTAGGGGACGAGAGTTTAGCTGGTGTGTGGTGGTTGTGGGAGGTGGGGGCCAGATGTGAGTGAGGACACAATACCCAGCAGGGAAAGGAAGTGAATGCAACGTGGTGGGGTTTCGTTAGACCTGGGGAAGAACTTACGACTTTGAGGGTGTCTCGAACTGCTGCACGAGGTGGAAGAAATTGTGGACACTCATCACTGGGATTTCTAGAAGCATTGCCCAAGTCCTCCTGCAGCAAATGCCAGACATCAACCAGGGCCCCAGCTCTGTTCTAGGTGCTAAGAATACAGGTATGAACAGGACAAAATCGCCACTCTGTGGAAAGCTAAAGGGAGAGAGAGCCAGTAATCGGATACGTAAACAAACACAAATGTTTCTGATAGTAAAGGGAAGGGGTAGGGATTGGCAGTGGGGAGGGGTTACGGAAAAAAGGAAAGTCCTCTCTGAGGAGGTGACCTTTGGGCAGACACGTGAAAAGGAGTGGGTCACACACAGATCTGAGGCACAGAGACGGACAGGCAAGGGTGCCTGAGGGTGAAGGGTGGGCCTTGCTCACAACACTGCCAGGGAGGCCCGAGGGGAAAAAACGGGAGAGGCAGGCAGCAAGCTGGGGAGCCTGCGGCGGTCTCCAGACCTGGGCAAGGAGTCTGGTTCTTATTTTAAGAACTACAGGTTAGCCGTGGTGAAGTAAATCAGTCAGTTAGAGTGCCATCCCAATATGCCAAGGTTGCAGGTTCGATCCCCAGTCAGGGCGCATACAGGAAGCAACTAATGAATGTACAAATAAAGGGAACAACAAATCAATGT